>NQII01008827.1:38598-62416 GCA_002778355.1 Clitarchus hookeri
GAGGGGGAGGTGGGAGTAGCAAACTCCCACATAGTTATTTAGTACACCGCCTTACACAAAGATAAGGATTATATGTATATCTTCTCTCTCTCTCTCTCTCTCTCTCTCTCCACGAATCTACAAAATGTAGCGTAGTGTCGTCTAAGCTTACGGCGGCACACCTTCACGTAACTGCAGCCTGTACAACTGGAGACCAGCGAAATTAGCTGTTTTCTGTGGCTGCAGACATAGCTCCAAAATTTTGTACGCAAACGAGCGTATTTTCTGCCCATTGTCCGGCGACTTGTGCGGCACTCCCCAGGTTCGCTTTTAGCCGACAGAAAAGGCTTAACGACTGAGCAACCAATCTGCAGTAAAACGTTCAAGCAGGTAACCGACGCCAAATAGTTGCCAATGAAACCACGTATTGCACTCACGTAGGTATAGGACAGTGAATTATAGCACGTCACTGAACATGAAAGCGAATTTTTCACGTCTCTATATATAAATTATTTTGGCTGGATGAAGGACTTCAGTAATTACACTTGACACCGAATCGGGAAACATGTTTTTCTCATTTTAACTTCTATTTTAATGAGTTGTTGACCGTTGAAATTGACTTATTTTTTATTTTAGGTACGAGTAAAAATGACGTTTGTTTTTATGGATTTTGCAAGAAACTGAAGTGATCTGCGCATGGAGACAAACCACTAGGCCGACGCCAATTTTGAGTATGTGGTAGGAGGTTAGACAATGTGCAGAAAGGAGAAAGCAAGCAGGGCTTTCAAATCTGTTCAGTCGTCGAACCAGCAACACCAAACTTTCACTGCAGAATACTTGGAAATACAGAAGTCAAACAGCCGCTTTTACCACGAACTCCAGCTGCACACGCAAACAAAATGGCGCGACGCCGTTTGCAATTAGCGCCTCGTAACTTACTTACAAGTGGGCGGCCCAGCCAATAGGGAACTTTTCCCAAGGCGCAATAGCCAATCAGATGCAAACCCCGTTCCAGAGGTTCTCGCAACCAATCAACGAATGGGTACGCCCACATCAGAGGAACCGCGCCGCCATTTTTGCGTATTGTGTATGGAGTTCACCAATAGACGCAGCAGTTTTGCTTTCGGGTATTTTATTGGAGACCTTTTTCACGAAATCACCATTGTGGGGACACCAAGAAATTGGATGGTGCGACCATGGTGGCACTTTAGCCTCCAAACACGCTAACAACTGCTCAATACTAGAAATGCAGTTGTAAGAGACAGGCACGTTGCTTTCCCTTCCACACAAACGCCATAAAAACGCAGATTGTGGATGTACCCAATGTTAAATGTCTAATTTAAAAAAACATGTATTTTATATACGTCGTCCACAGTAAAAAAAGTTATGTACTAGTTACAAACAATTCTTTGGAAACTAGTTGCCAAAGATGTTCTTGTAACTCTACAGCTGAAATATTTTATACATGCAATGCATTCTTTTAGAAAACATACAAAACTTTTTATGTAGCTCAATAATTGTAATAAACTTGAAGTCTACATCACGGGCTAGTTAGAACTCAATATTAGTTTCACACATTTCCCGCTAAGATTTAGAGAAATTTGGTCTACATTATTTGTATTGTTACAAGAATAGCTTTGGCAACCAGTTGCCAAAGAATTCCTTGTACAAATACAGAATTTTTTTTTACAGTGGCCTTCGTTAACATCCCGATTTTTTTTCTCCATGTTTGCACGCACGAGCATAGCATCATTTGGTGAATAGTGCATTATTATTTTTAATACAACTTACTGGAATGTTGTATATACCAATATAAGAGACAGCATTCCACCGGATGAATGAGCAGAAACAAGTGGCCGCTCTCTTCGTAGTCTCTTAGTGTGAAATACTTAATATAAGACATAGGGGAACAACGTGGTGGCCCCGTGTGTGAAACTGGTGGCCCCGTGTGTGAAAAGCAGGAGCGGATCCAGAGGGAGACCACAGGGGGGCATTATCCCCCCCCCTTCACCAAAACCTCACTTTGACATGAAAGTGTACTGTTGAATGTTTTAAAAAAATACTGCTCTCATGCCATTAATTCAATACCATTTTCTAAAATTATGATGAGACAGTGTCTGCTACGCTACAGCTATAGAGAAATTACCTCCTCCCTTCCCCTCAACAACAACCCGATATTCTAGATCCACTCCGGGTGAAAAGGCCTTTTCTCTGAACCCGTGAGCGTTGGGGCGGAGGAGTAAATGTCGATTCTTTTCCAATCTAGCTACGGCTGGCGCTGTCTTCGTACTTTCTCTCTGGAGAAGCAGTGTGTAGGTGAATGTGCCTTGGTAAAGGTGGTCTCGGAGGAGAAAAAGAGGTCACTGTGATGGGGCGGAAAGGAGGTAGACACTTCAACAGCGCGCGCCGTCAAGTGTTGGGAGAGCGGAACTATGGAGAGTCTACTGACGGTACGCGGAGAAACGCCATTTGTTTTCACAGGCTATAAGTCATAGGCACTCCCACGTTGCGTGGTCATTCATACGTTCATCGCGACAACAGCCAGCCACCGACTCCGCGAAGAGCCGGCAAACACAACGTGAGTCTCGGACACCAAACTATCTCTTTTTCTCTGAGCCTAGAGCTGGGCTCTCAACCATCCGTCTCACCCGTCCGTCTGCCCGTCATCCGTCTGTTTCTTCGTCCTCAGTTGAAAGCGACTCATAACAATCCGTCGTACCTCAATCCTTCTGTCTGGCATAATTTCAGTGTGACAACATAACATCGTGATCTTCCTTTAGTTAGAGGTATATTTTGGTTGGAAATGCATTTGAAAGAGTGAAACATTTTAAAGAAATTATTTTACTCCGAAAGAATTTATACTGAATTATGGTTTACATTTAAAATTCCTGAATTTACATAAAAAAGAAATAGACACAAATCCACCGCCTTGCATTTTATTTCAAACTGCGTATTCGCGTGTACGGAATGTCGTCAGAAGGCGGTGGCCCATCCGTCGTTCGTCGAACGTTAAAGTTTGAGAATTATTTGACAGATAGAAAAATGTTGCCGTGTGATTGGTGGAAGATCACGTGAATGACTGACGGATGCGGCGAATGGTTGTGAGTCCAAATTAAAACTGCGAACTGTTGAATGGAGTGGAGTGGAGAGATTAGGGCGGCTCTTAACATCGAGGTCTTAAGAGCCTGTGAGGGTGAAGTGAGATGAGTACGGAGCAGCACCGGAATGCAAGTGCAGGGGAAACTAAACAGATCCCCAAGAAAACCCGCCGATCGGCGGCATCGTCTGACACGATTCCCACATGCAAAAATCCGGGAGCGACCCCGCCGGGAATCGAACCTGGTTCACCTTGGTGGAAGGCGACTAGAGTAGTCTACCGCTACACCACCCGACCTGTTGAAACGTGCGTTACACCCGTAGATTAAATATGAGCAGGGACAGGAAAATTTTGAATTTTAAATTAATTGTATACTAGACTCTACTATACTAAATATTTTCGAGCCTCGGCGATTTAAAAAGTTTGATTTGCACGTTGCTCCAAGATGTTTCAAGTACTCGTAGTACCATCGCAAACGTAGCAAGAAAGTACAGTTCTTGCTGGCATAATTATTTAGTAACACGCTAGACTTCAATGCACTATATAATCTATTCGCAGGATCTGAACATGAAACCTTTGAAAAATCTCCCCATGTATGAGGTGTTCGATTGTTTCCTAAATATGCGACGTATCACAGGCGTTTTATATTTCCGTTAATAAAAAAGTATCTTATTTTCGGTTAAACTGGACTTTTGCTTATATTTTATTTCTAAATTATAATGTTTCAGTTATAATTAATATGAACAGCAATAACGTATATAATATTTCCCTCTGGAGGACAATATGACTCTTGCGGTATCAATTCTATAATTTATCATACACTTCTGTATTGTTCATATAAAAAAGCACACTCATTTCTCTTACTTGCATATACTAAATAATGACCATAGTTTTTTTGTCTCTAAAAGTATTTGATGAAAAAAATGACAGCCTTCAGGAACGAACGAAGAATTATTGACACTTTAAAAGTTTTGGCTCTTGTTATACTTTTTTTGCCTTGAAATAACACGAGAAAAATAATATTGCACCTCGGCTTAGTCTAGTCAGATTACAGCACGCAGTTGTTATTTAAGATAGGAGTGGAGAGATTTGGGGGGCTCTTAACGTCGAGGTTTTGAAAATCGATGAGGGTGAAGAAGTGTTGTGAGTATGTAGCAGCGCCGGAATGCGAAGGCGGAGGAAACGGGAGATCCCCGAGAAAACCCGCTGACCAGCGGCATCGTCCGGTACGATTCCCACATGCGAAAGTTTGGGAGTAGCCCCACCGGGAATCGAGCCCTGTTTGGCTAGGTGGGAGGTGGGTAGGCTAACCACTACACCACCGCGACCCCCTTCAAGGTGGGAAAATTATTGTTTGTCTTCTGGGAGAGAGCTTGCAACTCGTATCGCCTCCCGTAACTACGCCTCTATACAACAGTCACAGGGTGTCTTGCCGAATAAAGGAATCAGCGCCAGTAAGTCGTGCGCACTTAAATTAAGCTCGGATATCACGGCAACTATACAACATGTTTCTAAAACGTGGGGACAAACGTGGGCAGGTTTATTCCTTGGGTAAAAGAAGACCAATGAAGTATACAACCCGTGGCTCACCTCAAAAAGTACGGAGAGTAGAGGGCGTTACAAGAGGAGGTTATCTGAGAGTCTGTCCACGTCTTGCCGTTCCGCCGGCAGTTTACGAGATATGTGACATCGCATGCGAGCAATGATAATATGCAACACGTAATGGTGACAGTGTGCTTGATATCTTCATTGTGGTGGTAGTTTGAGGGGGAGGGGGACTTACGGTAGCGGCGGGACCACAACACAAGACTTCGCACTGAAAAGGACGATTACTGTTACACGTACAAACAACACTTGTCCTGTTTACTACGAAAAACATTTCTGCCGCCAAAATTACTCACAAAGTACACTCAATCTAAGTACTAAATGAAATTTAACCAGCAGATAATAATTTTCTGAAATTTACTTTAACTTTAATCATGCATAAATAAGAAAAGCACGAATATTCTCCGTTTATTTGGTAGAATTGCAACGCTGGAAGATTGGCGTGTGACACTAGTCCCTGCAAAAAAATATAATTGCTTTTCTCAGACTGCAGCAGCAGTATAGCAATAGGGTTTCCTTGTAGCACTAAACTAAACCAGTCAGTAAAGTCAGAGACGTAACAATTATTAAAATAGTTCTCGGGTTTATCGTACGAAAAATACAGATAGCTTGACTCGTCAACTAACTTTAAATTTGCACTTGAAGTTGCTTATGAGTGGAAGAAATATTTAAATTTATCGCAATGAAGACTTTCTCTGCTCGTTAAGAGATATATGTATTTGTGTCCACTTAGCTGTCATGTAATTCGAGAAGCATTTAAATGGAGTAAACCTCCGCCCGTTTCCACGTATTTGACGTAATCCCAGTAGTATGGAACCCTTCTTTTCGTGATTCTGCTACTCGACGTCGTCCGTAGAATATGCTCTCGGCCTGATTGTGCTGATGAGTCCCTGAGCACACGCACAATCATCTCGACGCTTCCTAAGAAACCATAACCGGCACAAGGAAGAAACTTCGACTTAGAAACATTTGCGTGGGAACACCATGTCTCCTAACCAACAAATTGATAAAAAAAATTAAAACAAATATTTAAATGTACTTGTATTTTAATGGGACAATGGTCGCGCGCTACCTGTTGCTATGCAAACAGGACTCAATAAATCGGCGTGTGCAATTAGGCTTGTTTACAAACTTACATAACTCGCCGCGTTCATAAATAAATAACAATTAACTAACTCTAGTTAATAACATANAAAGAGTGAAACATTTTAAAGAAATTATTTTACTCCGAAAGAATTTATACTGAATTATGGTTTACATTTAAAATTGCTGAATTTACATCAAAGAGAAATAGACACAAATCCACCGCTTTGCATTTTATTTCAAACTGCGTATTCGCGTGTACGGAATGTCGTCAGAAGGCGGTGGCCCATCCGTCGTTCGTCGAACGTTAAAGTTTGAGAATTATTTGACGGATAGAAAAATGTTGTCGTGTGATTGGTGGAAGATCACGTGAATGACTGACGGATGCGGCGAATGGTTGTGAGTCCAGATTAAAACTGCGAACTGTTGAATGGAGTGGAGTGGAGAGATTAGGGTGGCTCTTAACATCGAGGTCTTAAGAGCCTGTGAGGGTGAAGTGAGATGAGTACGGAGCAGCACCGGAATGCAAGTGNGGCTCTTAACATCGAGGTCTTAAGAGCCTGTGAGGGTGAAGTGAGATGAGTACGGAGCAGCACCGGAATGCAAGTGCAGGGGAAACGAAACAGATCCCCAAGCAAACCCGCCGACCAGCGGCATCGTCCGACACGATTCCCACATGTAAAAATCTGGGAGCATCCCCGCCGGGAATCGAACCTGGCTCACCTAGGTGGGAGGTGTGTAGTCTACCACTACACCACCCGAACTGTCGAAACGGGGGTTACACCCGTAGATTAAATATGAGCAGGGACAGGAAAATTTTGAATTTTAAATTAATTGTATACTAGACTCTACTATACTAAATATTTTCGAGCCTCAGCAATTTAAAAAGTTTGATTTGCACGTTGCTCCAAGATGTTTCAAGTACTCGTAGTACCTTCGCAAACGTAACAAGAAAGTATAGTTCTTGCTGGCATAATTATTTAGTAACACGCTAGACTTCAATGCACTATATAATCTATTCGCAGGATCTGAACATGAAACCTTTGAAAAATCTCCCCATGTATGAGGTGTTCGATTGTTTCCTAAATATGCGACGTATCACAGGCGTTTTATATTTCCGTTAATAAAAAAGTATCTTATTTTCGGTTAAACTGGACTTTTGCTTATATTTTATTTCTAAATTATAATGTTTCAGTTATAATTAATATGAACAAAAACAGGGAGAATACAGGTGTGCTAGTAATGCCTAGTACTTAATAGTTCGAATGCACATTATTATTCAATTGAGTGCACACAATTACGGCGAGTTGTCCCTTTGGTGTAATTTTCTAGACGTAGTAAAAATTTGTTTGCATGAGGCGGAGGGATATCCTGGAAGCAGAACTTTAGCAGGGCTTCAGAAAAGTGTGAAGTAACCGTGAATGAACTATAACCCTAAAGGGACTGTACAACAGCAATAACGTAGATAATATTTCCCTCTGGAGGACAATATGACTCTTGCGCTATCAATTCCATAATTTATAATACACTTCTGTATTGTTCATATAAAAAAGCACACTCATTTCTCTTACTAGCATATACTAAATAACAAACATAGTTTTTTTGTATCTAAAAGTGTTTGATGAAAAAAATGACAGCCTTCAGGAACGAACGAATAATTATTGACACTTTAGAAGTTGTTCATAAAACTGACTCTTGTTATACTTTTTTTGCCTTGAAATAACACGAGAAAAATAATATTGCACCTTGGCCTAGTCTAGT
Organism: Clitarchus hookeri; assembly: GCA_002778355.1. Lineage (NCBI taxonomy): Eukaryota > Metazoa > Arthropoda > Insecta > Phasmatodea > Phasmatidae > Clitarchus > Clitarchus hookeri. The sequence goes on from NQII01008827.1 coordinate 46,124, forward strand.
CAGATTACAGCACGCAGTTGTTATTTAAGATAGGAGTGGAGAGATTTGGGCGGCTCTTAACGTCGAGGTCTTGAGAACTGATGAGGGTGAAGAAGTGTGTTATGAGTATGTAGCAGCGCCGGAATGCGAAGGCGGAGGAAACGGGAGATCCCCGAGAAAACCCGCTGACCAGCGGCATCGTCCGGTATGATTCCCACATGCGAAGGTCCGGGAGTAGCCCCACCGGGAATCGAGCCCTGTTCGGCTAGGTGGGAGGTGGATAGGCTGACCACTACACCACCGCGACCCCCCTTCAAGATGGGAAAGTTATTGTTTGTCTTCTGGGAGAGAGCTTGCAACTCGTATCGCCTCCCGTAACTACGCCTCCGTACAACAATCACAGGGTGTCTTGCCGAATAAAGGAATCAGCGCCAGTAAGTAGTACGCACTTAAATTAAGCTTGGATATCACGGCAAGTATACAAAATGTTTCTTAAACGTGGAGACAAACGTAGGCAGGTTTACTCCTGGAGTAAAAGAAGACTAATGAAGTATACAACCCGTGGCTCACTTCAAAAAGTACGGAGAGTAGAGGGTGTTACAAGTGGAGGTTATCTGAGAGTCTGGGAACGTCTTGCCGTTCCGCCGGCAGTTTACGAGACATGTGACATCGCATGCGAGCAATGATAATATGCAACACGTAATGGTGACAGTGTGCTTGATATTTTCATCGTGGCGGTAGTGTGAGGGGGAGGGGGACTTACGGTAGCGGCGGGACCACCACACAAGACTTCGCACTGAAAAGTACAATTACTGTTACACGTACAACACTTGTCCTATTTACTACGAAAAACATTTCTGCCGCCAAAATTACTCACAAAGTACACTCAATCTAAGTACTAAATGAAATTAAACCAGCAGATAATAATTTGCGGAAATTTACTTTAACTTTAATCATGCATAAATAAGAAAAGCACGAATATTCTCGGTTTATTTGGTAGAATTGCAACGCTGGAAGATTGGCGTGTGACACTAGTTCCTGCAGAATATAATTGTTTTTCTCAGACTGCAGCAGCAGTATAGCAATAGGGTTTCCTTGTAGCACTAAACTGAATCAGTCAGTAAAGTCAGAGACGTAAAAATTATTAAAATAGTTCTCGGGTTTATCGTAGGAAAAATACAGATAGCTTGACTCGTGAACTAACTTTGAATTTGAACTTGAAGTTGCTTATGAGTGGAAGAAATATTTAAATTTATCGCAATTAAGACTTTCTCTGCTCGTTAAGAGATATATGGATTTGTGTCCACTTAGCTGTCATGTGGTTCGAGAAGCGTTTAAATGGAGCAAACCTCCACCCATTGCCTCGTATTCGACGTAATCCTGGTAGCATGGCCCTTCTTTTCGTGATTCTGCTACTCGACGTCTTCCGTAGAATATGCTCTCGGCCTGATTGTGCTGATGAGTCCCTGAGCACACGCACAATCATCTCGACGCTTCCTAAGAAACCATAGCCGGCACAAGGAAGAAACTTCTCCTAACCAACAAATTAATTAAAACATTTTTTTAAAATATTTAAATGTACGTGTATTTTAATGGGACAATGGTCGCGCGCTACCTGTTTCTATGCAAACAGGACTCAATAAATCAGCGTGTGCAATAAGGCTTGTTTACAAACTTACATAACTCGCCGCGTTCATAAATAAATAACAATTAACTAACTCTAGTTAATAACATANAGGCTTGTTTACAAACTTACATAACTCGCCGCGTTCATAAATAAATAACAATTAACTAACTCTAGTTAATAACATAAAAAACATAAATCACATTAAAATAGTACAGTTACTCTTTAAAATATTCCTGGATAATAAGTTTGAATATTTTTTTTAAATTATCACTCAGCATCAATTTATCTTTAAATCTGATTATGTTAAAAGAATAAAAATTATATGCCCATTATAAACTGAATACGTTACGTACAGTAATACGTTAAACTGTTGTCATCAAAAAATTAAGGATATTGAATGGATTCCCATCCGCATCATACTGTTACAATTTCTCAAAGTAAGTGGGCTTAGCCAGGTTCTTTAAGGGAAGAATATCTTAATTAAATAAAAGACTTCAATTTAATCAATACGATTTACGATCACCTCAAAGAAATTCATGCAGTAAAATAACTAAAATCAGTTACAATAAACTGTGTATCAAAACCTATTGTATTATTTTACAAATAATATGGCCATGTTTGGCAGTTCCAATAATTACAATAAAATCCATATCACACATTCATAAAGTCCCGCCTTGATTCAGTCCACATTCCGCCAGTTCGTAATGTTCTAGAGTGCTCCATGCGCCCTCGTGTACAGTAGCCCTCTACTCGTTGAGTACCGTGACCTCTCGTCCATTTACACTGTAAAAAACACTGTCTACCTCCGTCTCACACCCTCCGCCGTCGTCCGTCCTCTCCGCTGATGTCCCTAGCTGCACCAGACGTCGCCCGATTGCCGCACTTTAGCCAGATGGCTACCACAAAGACTGGTCCTGTCTGGCTGCGGGGGTATTTACAGCGTCTACGGCTCTGGTCCAGAATCTTCTCCAAAATCCGCGTTGCGCCGAGCAAAAAGGTTTACCAGAAAATTCTTGTTCATCCTCTTCAGTCGTCGCATGTGGGAATAGTGCCGGACAATGCCGCTGGTCGGCGGGTTTTCTCGTGGATCTCCCGTCCCCCCGCCCTTTCACTCCGGTGCTGCTTCATTCTCCCGTCATTTCACCCCCCTCGGCTCTCAAGACCTCGTTGTTAAGAGCCGCCCAAATCTCTCGACTCACTGCGTTTCTTGGTTTCGGACATGGCTTCCTCGAAAAAGGCGTGGCTTGCGGTAACCAGCGTCGACGTGCTCGTAGAAAAAAAATGCGTTTTTGTAAACACAGTCATGCTTCTATGTCACTAAATTCAATGCCGTTTTCGAGACGGTAAGCCCGGTACTTTCCATAGAGTAAATCGATGGCGATGGCAATTTTAGTAGTTGCAGATCTTCGTAAAAGTACACACCCAGTCACTTACAGTGTTACCGATAACATTATCAAAGTGAACTCCGCCGTTAACAAGGTCGACGATAATTTTGACGTCAAAATGATAAAAATTGCTTTATCAATGTGATCGAAATTTTCAATGTCACTAATTTCATTATCAAAATGACAATGTTTATTGATGTTGATATTTAAGCTACATATCGTTATCAAACTTATGTAGTACATGGGAACGATTTGCAGTGGATAGTGCACAATACTATCACAGAATAGATACGAAGTTGCGTGGTGGTTTCTTTGATGTGGGCGTACCCATTCTCTGATTGGCTGTGCGAGGTTCCGGGAACAGGCCTTGTGTCCGACTGGCTACCGCGTGTTGCGGAAGGCTCTCTACTGGCTGAACTACTGGTTGGCAAGTAAATTACCGGGCGCTGATTGGCGAACGACGTTCCGACATGTTGCTAGGCTAGTGGCGCCATATTGGTGGCGTGTGTGGCTGGAGTTCACGGGATAAGCTGCTATTTAATATTTATATTCTTAGTCTGCTCACGTCAAAGTGAGCACTTTTGAATTAAACCTTTGAAAAAGGTCAATGCCCTTATCTGAATATATGATTATGGGCACACTGACTAACATGCACTCAGTAATGTTGGTAACGACGTGGGGAAAGTAATTCCGTGTTTTAACTTTGAATGAAAAGTGTTTGATAGACTATTGTGAATACTGAAATTATTTCTTCTGCTTTGTCTTTTTTTCACTATACACAAGTAAGGTGTAAAAATGATCAAATTTGTAAAATATTAAACTTTATGGTAATCTCGCAGTTTCACTTGTCCGGCGCATGAGTGAAGTGCATGTTGTGAGAGGCCAAATTAAGTCATGGAAAATACTTCTTTAGCAAAGTGTCCTTTGAGAATTTCTGCTTTTTACACGCAAACAACCACTGAAATTCTATATTATTTCGTGTGCCCCTAGTGCTGGAACTAATAGCATAATTTTAAGTTTTTGGAAGTACAAATAATAACCGTATTATAACATTAGAATTTGGAAGCTGTTGTTTGAAGTGCAACTTGTTTTTAATAGCCAATAGCGGGTAATCAGAATCATACCGACATGTGCAAACTGCGAAGCGTAAATTAGTGACGAGTGAGTGAATAGATTTGGGCTGTTCTTAACATAGAGGTCTTGAGAGCCAATGAGGGCGAAGCGATGTGAGTATGGAGCAGTACCAGAATGAAGGGGCGGGCGAAACGGGAGATCCCCGAGAAAACCAGCCGACCAGCGGCATCGTCTGGAACGATTCCCACTTGCTAAAATCTGGAGTGAACCGGCTGAAGATTGAACCCGGTTCGCCTTGGTGGGAAGCGAGCAGTCTAACCGCTCAGCCACCGCGGCCCCGAAGCGTAAATTAGCCGACAATGACGCGGTAAGCACATCCATCGCATATTATTTCTGCGGTAAGACATTCGCTTCAAATAAAGAGAAATTCCCTGCTGCTGAAAGGTGCTTTGCATTAATACTTTGCAACATAACCGGTCATTCAGGTCCACTGACTGTACATCTAGGATCGTGCAAAAATGTTTCGAATCAAATGAAAAATATGTGTATGCAAAAGGAAGATAAATATTTAAATTTTCTACTTGTGTTTATTAACTTAGGAATGTAATATTGTATATTTGCATAAAAATGTTTATTAGGTGCACACTTTACCAGTTTTACATGCCTGGAAGTTAACCACGCACTTTTTATTATATTATATTCACGGTTATTTCCAACATTTTCGAAGCCCTGCTAAAGTTTTACTTTAAGAATGTTCCTCCGCTCCATGCAAACAAAGCTTAACTAAGTCCAGAAAATTGCGCCAAAAGTACAACGCACCGCATTCGTGCGCACTCAGTANCCATGCAAACAAAGCTTAACTAAGTCCAGAAAATTGCGCCAAAAGTACAACGCACCGCATTCGTGCGCACTCAGTATAATAACATTTTACGTAAGAACTATTTCTCACTAGGTATTACCAACACACTCATTTCAACACTGGTTTTATTCATTTTAATTATAAATTAAATGATATAATTTATAAGTAACGGGTCAATTAAACGAAAAACATGATAATGTTATGTTAACAGAATTATAGAACACGTGTGATGCGTGGCATATTTATTAAAGAACCAAAAATATACACGGGGCGGTTTTTGTAAGCTTTGATTCTAAAAGTGTGACCGGACTGCAAAAAGACTATAATCACATATTTTTATACAAGTGTCCTGCTTCCTGTATTGAAATATCTAGTTAGGATCTCTAACCTCGGGGCCGGTGAGTGAAAGCAGTGATGACGGATGGCCGGCAGGAGCGGTTTTCCAACACATATCTTCTCCATCGCATGCATTTTCTCCTCTGCAGTACTTGCCGGTCCTGACACACTAACAGCACATCTCCCCAAGGCCGGTTTTGCCCCGCCGTGGACCGTGCCAAGCAATCACGTCACGGCCACGAACACAGAGTCATCTCCCGAGCAACTCTCTCAAAAGAACGTCGNTGGACCGTGCCAAGCAATCACGTCACGGCCACGAACACAGAGTCATCTCCCGAGCAACTCTCTCAAAAGAACGTCGCCGTAGAAAAAAAAAATATGGGATAGAGTGCACATCCCAGCTGCTGACAAGTAACCAACTCCAAGTTCCAAAATTCTTCTCAATCCTATGCTTTTTTTACAGCGTTCTCAAAAGTTGGTTTATGTTCGAGGTTAGAACATTGTGAAATTTTAGTACGCAAAATGTACGTAAAATATGCGTACTCGAGTTACGCAAAATATTTTTTATATATAAAAGCACGCAATAAACAGTTTTGTGGTAGCCAAACATTTTCGCTGGTGGCCATAAAATTCTTTTGTCAATATAGGCATCAGAAAATATTTTGTGGCAACAGCAAAAAAAAAATGTTATTTCAATATTTACTGGCAACTATAGAAGGACTGTTGTGGTCGCCAATAAATTTAGTTTGATCGTTAGTTGCAGTAAAAATGTTATGATTCTAGCAGCAATACAAGTTTGCGGGACTCACAAAAGTTTTTTTACGTGTTTCGGTATTTGGTAGGTAGGAATGGTTCAATATCTCGTCGACAGAGGATCGGGGAAGGAATATGTCAAGTCGTTTTCTGTAGTCCATTCTCGATAACATCCGATTTTTTTTCAAGCCTTGCTAAAGTTCTGCTTCCATGGATATTCCTCCGCCTAACGCAAACATAGCTTAACCAAGTATAGAAAATTATACCAAAGGGACAACGCACCGCATTCGTAAGCAACCAGTGCATACTTTGTATGAGGACTATTTCTTACAAGTCATTACCAACATACCTATTTCCTCTGTGTGAAATATTATAATTTACAGATAAAATATAAAGAAATGTTCAATTTAATTAAAGATGACTTACTTTTACGTTGATACAAGTTTAAAACACTTGTGATACCTACGTGACATATTAAGGAAACAACAAACACATCATACGTGGAGTGATTTATCAAAGGTTTGATTCAGAAAGTGTGAAGAAATCGCGAATAGACAATGAACAAGCGATCGCCTTTTGGACCACCATTGAAAACCGAAGTGACGAGGGCCGGACCACCAATAGAGCTTGTGCTGCGGACTTTGACTTGAGCAAGCACATGCCACGAATCTAACAAGTGGCTCTCACGTCAAGGCCTGGGCACATCAACTTACGGAAAGTTTATTTTCTGGAAATGATTTATGTGTAGCATAGGGGATCGTGTAATCCACCCCTAATTTTTTAATAATATCCCTCGTGAAATAGTTTGCATCGTGATGCATTCGTTTTTATCGTGATGCAAAGAGACGAACACGGACAAATATGAACAGAAAGAAGTTTAATGTTCTTGCAACAATAAAGTTGTAGTAAAATTAGAAATGTTGGGACAAAGTTAATAATGTAAACCATTTACAAAGTCTTGTAATACTATAATGCAAACATACTGTTGAAGGGTTAATGTTAATAAAGTCTCTAAGTAATGTTGCCGACACCAAATGTTGTATTACGCTAAAAATAACAGGAATAACAAACAAAATATTTTGTGTTACTGCGACATTAAAGTAATGTCCAGTCAACGCAAGTTTACACCGACTCGACGTTGTAAAATGGCTGATACTAGCGAGCATCGATAACCTCGTGAAATGAAACCACCATTTTTAAATTTTCAAGAATAGTATGATAATTAAATGTAGCTTAGACCAGCTCTCAAGCGTTGCAAAGCAGTTTGCGTGTGCCAGATATGCAATTATTTCTAGAACATAAAGTATTTCCACTCAACGATAGAGCACTGCAATTATTCGTTATGCTCTACTGAATGCCCATAATGTGACACACAGTTATACATGTTAAAATAAGCCGTTGGTAGGATGTTAGCTTTCCACAAGTGGAGAACGTTAAGCACTGAAGGCACGGATTCGATCCCCCTCGCGGCCATTTTTTTCTTAGGCCTAGTTGGTAACATTTATTTTTATGGCAAAATAATCGTACTTAATTTATTTTACGTCTGGATGTGGTTTTAAAGCAAAGGAAATAAAATAAAAATTTTAAAACAATTGTTAACATCAATTCAACTCAAAAAAAATTTCTGACCCAACATAAACACCGCCTTAATGTTGGCAGTATAGCAAGGAGGTAACATTGTAACAAACTTAATTAATATTACAGCTACGTCAACAGCTTAACAGTATATTACATGGACAGCAACATTAGTTACTGACAGCTCACAGATAATGAAAAACTACTGCAGTAACATTAATACTGTTGGCAGAACATTAATATTTTATCCGTGTGACGTCACCAGACCAAAATGTAACCATTCCAATATGCCAGCGCGCATGCGCAAAATATAAGGTACGTAATTTTGCAGTCGCAGGAAAATGTTTTACTCTGGATGACTTGAATGTTATTACTGCCAACTAAATATTTGGTGGCAGCCAACAAGTATATCTTCAGTAAACAAATAGTGAACACGGCTTTAGTTCGTGTCTATCTACGTGTTACTTTGCACTATAATCTGTTTTTTATCAGCAAAAAAATTTCGTCGTGGAAATCATCAACCAAATAGTTTTTGCTTTCTTAACGGCCCTGCCCACCAAGCCGGCAGCAGCGAACTTCAAACGGGGAATCAATGTTAAACGAAATTCCTTCTCATTGCGTCGAATTTAAAGATGACTATTAAGCTATTAAGTGAGTAAAGATATTTGGGGGACTCTTAACATCCGGGTCTAGAGAGCAGTCTCATTATTGGTCTAAGGGAGTGTTAGAAACTGAAAAATCACGCCTTAACTTACGAGGTATGACGTGTAGATGCAGAAGAACCGAAACGGTGTTGTCATGTGGTGCGTTGTTGGTAGAAGTTACTTAGCAATGAGCAATCAGAGCATGGCAGTCGGTTTTGACGGGAAACTGCCAACTATGGAAAATATTCAAAGAACAAATAAGTGAGAATATTTATGTTTATATTTGGGACTGCCATTCACAACCGACAACAGACAAACTGTGCCATATCAGCCTTGAAGAATGATGTGACTGAATGCTAGCTGTGCTAAGTGACAGTTTATTTGGCTAGTCATCAACAGAATGTAAAGAGGACACGATTATCGCAAGTGTTCATTGGCTGCAATTAAAAATGATCATTTGGGCTGAATATCGTGCGCGATGGACAATCATGCATGATTCTTGTCATATTTTTTCAATGGTATACAGACGCTAATGACTCATTGCAGCCACAGGTATCGCAACTGTGGCCCAAGTTCACTACTTACTTTGAAATGCAGTGAAAAAAAAGTCGTACTTTAACAAGAAATATACTTGTAAACCCTGTGGCCCAAGTTCACTACTTACTTTGAAATTCAGTGAAAAAAAAGTCGTACTTTATTTAGCAAGAAATATACTTGTAAACTCTGTGGCCCCCAAAAAAATATTTTGTGGCATGAGAAAAATATTTACAGTAAAAATTATATATACATATTTACATGCACACACATATATTTATTAATACCAAACCTTAGACTTTTATTTCAAGTTACATTATTGACAAGTACAAAAAAAATTGTGTTCTAGAAAAAAGCCATGGCACATTTGAGAGAAGTGAAAAAAAAGGGAGGGTGATCTAGTTATATTCCCAGAGGGGGGGGGGGAATTCCTCACCGTCACCGAAATTCAAACCTGTACCTCTTGCGATTAAACCGCAAGCCTTTCAACTAGTCTTACAACGTTCGAAGTTCATTTGGTGTGAATAGAAAAATTGGGTATTAACTTAACATTTCCATATTATATGCCGAGGACAATTGAGGTTAATGATTTTGAGAAATGCTGCACTTCAGAATTACATTAAACTTCTCCAAGCGGATTGCACATTTACGCAGTTGCAGTTTTACAATTGCATAATATAATGTTTTATGTATGTGCGTCGGGGCCGCAATTATTGACATTACATAAAAAATATTAAGTACCCTCTCTCCTAGTGGTTCTATGATTATTATTAATATTACGTCATTAGTTATCACGCTCACTTGTTCGAAGAAAAATAGTTGTCACAGAATGTAATAATTTGTAACATTTAACTTCGTGATTTACAGTGATTCCTGGACAGTGCAACATTTCCCTAGATGTATTACAAATACGATTCTTGTTAAAGTNACTTCGTGATTTACAGTGATTCCTGGACAGTGCAACATTTCCCTAGATGTATTACAAATACGATTCTTGTTAAAGGTACAAATAATCAATTTTACAAGGGATGTAATTGTATTTTTACAAAGGTTTGTAAATGTACAAAGAACTTCCCAGTAAACTTAGGCACTTTTTTTTTTTTACATTGTAAGATTATCGTATAAAAATGTGTACAGATGGTGTTCGAACCTTGATCGTGTATGGTCACGTTGGTATGCCTGCCTAGCGTTCTACAGGTAGTGGATTCGTTTCTGGGCGACGGAAGTTATGTTCCTCTTCATCCAGGAAACGTTGGGGCAATGCCTTATTTAGAACTCAACTTCGGGTATCCACTATGTTGACTGACATCCTGATTGTCCTATGTGAATGAAAGTAAAATGATACATTATTTATTCTTAGTTCAGTTAAGCGTCAAGTTACAGTCTTAGGTAAAAAAAAAAAAAACTCAATTTTTTCGATAATTTTTCTTAACATTAATGGAAAATATATATATCCTAATAACAGTGCGTAAAATTGACTATATATCAGGCTGGAAATAATGAAATGCTGAACGCCACTACTATACAAGTTCGTAACTTTGCTATACTCCATTCGCGGATAAGGGACAACGCACCGCATTCGTCCGCCCTCAGTTTTACATAAGAGCTGTTTCTTACTGGTCATTACTATTTATCTCTGCATTAATACATACAAACTGTAAGTGAAATATTATAATTTATAAATAAAATGTCAGTAAATGTTCAGTTTAATCAAGATAAGATACTTTTATGTTACCACAAGTACATATTCAGGAGACAACCAAACACGTCATACATGATGTGATTTTTCGAAGGTTTGATTCAAAAAGTGCGAAGAAACCGCGAGTGAACTATACCTACCGTATGTGTCTCTTCCCTTAAACATATGTATGGAAACTACAGTTGATATACTGAGTTTGGAAAGAGGAAGGAAGGGAGGGGAATGTTGGGAATATTTTACCATGCATGCTTTCTGCTTTCTCAGCACACGCACACAGCAATGTAAATTTGCGACCAGTTTTTGAGAGCTCCCTTCGCCGTTGAGCAATGAGTGATCCACAACTATAAACAAAACATAACCTGGAAGCAATTCTTGTCGCCTAGCTCGCCTACACGAACGCGCGTTGTAACTCGAGGCAAGCCTCTGTATGACAATGCCCCGCGCCAAGCCAATCAGATAAGCCGGCTGTCACCTGAGGCAACTCCGCCCTCGTCAAGCGTTTTTTGTTTCCGGACGGGTGTTGCCATANGGCCATGGCAGGCATCGCTTCTACGTTCCGCCCAAGGCGATTCGAACGTTTCGTGAATGTTTGAATGTTTTCGTGACTAGCATGCAAGTTCAGAATAGTTCTCTTTTTCGGGCCAGAGCTAAGAAATTTGGGTACCTTGAAACAGGGGTATGAAAAAAAACTGGATTACTTCACTGGCAATTTTTTTTATTCAGAAAATATTTTTCCCATAATATTCAACCATCGTGCTCTGTAGATAAGGAATATGTGACTTGTTCAGAAATTCACAAAATTATGTNAGCCAATCAGATAAGCCGGCTGTCACCTGAGGCAACTCCGCCCTCGTCAAGCGTTTTTTGTTTCCGGACGGGTGTTGCCATAGCAGGCATCGCTTCTACGTTCCGCCCAAGGCGATTCGAACGTTTCGTGAATGTTTGAATGTTTTCGTGACTAGCATGCAAGTTCAGAATAGTTCTCTTTTTCGGGCCAGAGCTAAGAAATTTGGGTACCTTGAAACAGAGGTATGAAAAAAAACTGGATTACTTCACTGGCAATTTTTTTTATTCAGAAAAAATTTTCCCATAATATTCAACCATCGTGCTCTGTAGATAAGGAATATGTGACTTGTTCAGAAATTCACAAAATTATGTNTTTTCCCATAATATTCAACCATCGTGCTCTGTAGATAAGGAATATGTGACTTGTTCAGAAATTCACAAAATTATGTCCTCAGGAAACTTACCTATCCTTTTTAGACTCTGGTCAAAAGCAAACTCGAAAATTATACGCTGGAATTTGACATTTTCCTAAGTTTTTGCCGCTAGAGTAACACCTAAAACGTATAAAATCTTTCGCCCTCTGCTATCTGACTTCTTCCATGGTTATCGTCGTTTTTATTTTCTTCTCTTTTCCCGCCTTTCTTCTTCGTGTTAGTAGGTCATTGCCTGTAGTCATTGCTTTCGTATATGAACGTCCGTCGTGCGTTTTCTTTAGATAAAATTTCCCGGAATTCACAATACATTTTAAATAGCCGCCAGCCCAACTTTTACCTATACTGTTCATTATACACGAGAGATAAGCACGCGTCTATGTAGGTTTCTTGATTCGCCCGACACACAAGTTCGAACACATCAAGTATTGGCGGCGGTGCAACTGCCTGCGTCCTGGATCGGGTCATTTCTTCGCATAGTTTTGCAATCAACCTCAGAAAAATATCCCTGGCTGCTAACTGCGCATATTTGAGCGGGCACTTCTACCTTCATGCTCCCAGTTAAGTTGGCAGCGATGCATGAAAACTAGTCCCATGTCTTAAAATTGTTTTCAAATATGATGTGTTTAAATTTATGGACACTGGACNAGCGATGCATGAAAACTAGTCCCATGTCTTAAAATTGTTTTCAAATATGATGTGTTTAAATTTATGGACACTGGACTCATATTATTTAGTTTATGGTTGTTTTATGTACCTAGACGTTGTAATTTGGCTACTAATAACATGTTACATTCATATATATTGTATTTTCAATTGATAGACGCATGAATAAAGTGATAGGGTCAATATCATGTTTTTAAAATGCCGTAAGAATAGCAAGGTAAGCAGATCCTTAAGCACGGCTTTTAAACCCAGACATCTTCTTTAAATAATACTGGTGGTTCGTAAGACGAAATTACTTCTAAGCTACTTGCCAGAAGTCATGTTTGACGTCTAACGGTTATACTTAAAGGTACAAACGTGACTGGATCTCCTGATTACAGTGGGCCCCGAACCATGAGGTATCGACTATGTGCTCATAGATTGGACCTCTAAACTACGCTGGTCCAGTCTTATCTACCACAGTTACTGTGGGCTTTGCAGGCCTGTGATCAGACAGGGCTATCTATCTATCTCCATCACGTGCAGACGAAAATGCAAGTAGATATCTGGATATATGTTTTATATAATTTTAATTCGCCTGGGTTCCACGAAATTACTTTGTTTTTTTTAACCGTGCAGAAATGTCTTCGTGGTCGCGTTGAGTCGCATTTCCGCGTATGACCTTGAGGTGCAGCGGCCGAGATGAGACAACGCATTCTAGACGCTAAACAAGTTGCACCGGCAGGATATGCATATCAGATGTTGAAGAAGAGCGTGCCGTTAGGAGCGCGGCTGGAGAAAGAGAAAGGAGGAGGAAGAGGGGATTTGAAATTTATGTAAACACGTGTTACGTCATATATGGAGGCGGAGGGGTCTCCGGTACTCGCCAGACCCGCTGACCACTCGCGAGGTGGGAACTGGTCTGCGCAGACCACGTACTACATACCGAGGAGAGAGTGGCTGGNTATATGTTTTATATAATTTTAATTCGCCTGGGTTCCACGAAATTACTTTGCTTTTTTTTTTAACCATTCAGAAATGTCTTTGTGGTCGCGTTGAGTCGCATTTCCGCGTATGACCTTGAGGTGCAGCGGCCGAGATGAGACAACGCATTCTAGACGCTAAACAAGTTGCACCGGCAGGATATGCAGATCAGATGTTGAAGAAGAGCGTGCCGTTAGGAGCGCGGCTGGAGAAAGAGCAAGGAGGAGGAAGAGGGGATTTGAAATTTATGTAAACACGTGTTACGTCATATATGGAGGCGGAGGGGTCTCCGGTACTCGCCAGACCCGCTGACCACTCGCGAGGTGGGAACTGGTCTGCGCAGACCACGTACTACATACCGAGGAGAGAGTGGCTGGTCTTACCAGGGTGCAAGTACCGATAGTATCTTTAGGCCCTTCAGAATAAAAAAAGAGAGGTTTATGTTCTTTCACGCTTGACTCACGGCAAAGAAAGCACCACTCAAAACTTTTTCACCTGCGAATCTTACGCANGGTTTATGTTCTTTCACGCTTGACTCACGGCAAAGAAAGCACCACTCAAAACTTTTTCACCTGCGAATCTTACGCATACGCTGAACACATGTGATTAATTTATGAATACTATGTCCAAGACGAAAACTCACGATTCACCAATTTTGTGCTCGGGGCCGCAGTGGTTTGGTGGTTAGACTACTCGCCTCCCACCTAGGCGAGCCGGGTTCGATTCCCGGAAGGGTCACTCCCGGATTTTCGCATGTGGAAATCGTGCTGGTCANGCATTCTCCTTAACTACAGTAGTTCTTTTATATGAAGGTTCGCACCTTTGTACAGTGGTATTTCGTTTGTTTTTTTTACAAGTGTTCGGTAAACGGCTGATAACGTCACGTTGATCAAAGTTTTTTCGGAATTGCTCTCACTTCGACGGTTGCTGGAATTTTGCTGGCCTGAAAATAGTTGTAATTATTTTTTACATCAAAAGTTTCTCAGCCATATTGATAACTTTTCCTGAGATGAAAAAAAACTAGGGTAGGATACGTAAGAATATTATTCTTACTATACAGGATTTATGAAATATTCTTATTTCCGAAATCATAATTATTAAAAAAAACAATAAAATATAAAATTTGTTACATATTTCTAGCAGGACCTTATAAAAATGACCAGGAATGGAACCTAAACGTGATAATCCAAAGCCATGTCATTTCCGCGACTCAAATACATTTCCTTTTACGAAACCTTCCAATGTGACGTCACACGCAGATGTTATATTGTCCGCATTATGCCCGTTCACGTATTTACAATATGAAGTCAGAGGTATATTATCAATGACACAACTTTATGCTTCCATCACACAGAGTACCAACCAAGTAAAAATCGATGCGCTGTAGTTCTTGGATCGATACACATTGTGTGCTGCTGCACTCTCCTGACTGTTTCGTCACTGAGTACTTCAGAATAGAGGTTAAACAGCCGCTTATACCGCAAACTCCAGCCAGCAACATGCAGGAGCATCATCTGCCAATGAGCGCCTGGTAACCTACTTGCCAGCTAGCAGTCCAGACAATAGGGAAATTTTCGCAGCACCTAATAGCTAGGGGCAAGAGTTTATGGTGTTATTTTAAGGCAAATTTCCTATCGGTTTTATTATGTAAGGCTCATAAATTAAAACTTTATTACTAAAATTGTGCCTTATTAGTGCAAAAATTTACTGTGTGATTTTAACGCAATTTGCTTATATGCAAATCTGCATAAAAGATTTTAACGTTTCGGCAATTACATAAACAAGAGTAAGCATTTTATTTGAACCAAAATAACAGAGCATTACCATAGATTTAAAAAAAAAAAAAAAACTTTTAGGTATTGAAGTTTTTCTGAACTTGTGTGTTGAATTTCCTACACAGTATGTATTTTTGTAGCAGTCTTAACACGAATGGCTTGGATATGGTTTTATGGAGAAAAAACATTCCATCCTGGTAATGAAAATATTTTCATATTTGCTTTTACAATTTTGCTGCTTCGCATCCCGAGCCAGCGAACGGAAGTGAAAGACAAAGTAGTTATATGATAGGGGCGGCGTTAAGTCAATGGAATGTTTTGAATGACAGGCGAGCGAACCGCGTATCTGTTACATAAAGCGAGCCGACACTATAATCCCTTTTGCGGCGCGCGCTGCTAACCCTGGTTGTATTGAATTTCTGCATTTATCTGAAGAATTTTCTAGTGGTTTGCTGTCCTAGTTTCTCTAAGCGTGACTCGGGGTGCGTCGAACTTTCCAGGTCAAAGCCAGGAGAGTATAAATAATGCGACGGACCTCTGGGTGGTCATTGTTGTGAGGCTGAGTTCCGATCGATAGACGACGAGCGGCGAGAGAAGTGACCAGTGGAAGGGAAATCTGCGACTGCTAGTATCAAGCATTGAGGGGTTCGGCTGGCAAGCTGGACTATTGGACTAGATGCGTGAGTGAAAGACATTACAAATTATGGTAACAGACAGACTGAATGTGTGTTAATGATGGGTATGAGTTAACTGGCTGTAACGAAACAGAGACATTATGAAGTGCGTAGATTAGAATTGAAATAGACATTAAATATTGCGCTCACTAAGAAGTAAAAAGAGTAAGAGCGAAGATAGATAATTTAATGCTGTAAATAATGGATGTGTGAATATATTAGAAATCAAATTTAGTTCTTATATTTATTAAGACCTCCATGCCTCTCGAACTCAGATACGCCCCTCAGGCGTCCATGTAACATTATTTTAATTTTATCTACACTACGCCTGTTACTTACTGCTGTTATTCACTCAGTCTAAATGATAACAACCTAAAATTAATTGTTTTTCTTTCCATTATCTGAAACCTTAAATTATTTTTACTATTACTTGGTTTACACATTTTTATACAAATTGTTTTATTGAAGGGGGGGGGGGCAGTCGTCTGCTCGACGTTGTGCTGTGGGAAACCTGCGGAGATATAAGATTTAAA
>NQII01008828.1:0-64539 GCA_002778355.1 Clitarchus hookeri
TCATCAGCAGCTGTTGATCTTAGAATGACCGGCAGCGTTTGCCGAAAATCGCCGGCCAGCAGAATCATCGTACCTACAAAGAAGTCCTGATTATTGCGCAAATCTTTCAACGTTCGATCGAGTGCCTTCAATGCTCGTTTGTGCGCCATCGTACATTCATCCCAAATGATTATTTTGCTATTGTGTAGTACTTTCGCAATTGCTTAATTTTTTGCAATGTTGCACGTCGGTTCATTAATCGTTTGCAAATTCAGTGGCAATTTGAGTGCTGAATGGGCTGTTCATCCTCCTTCTAACAATGTGGCAAAGATCCCTGATGATGCTGCGGCCAGAAAGCAATGACGCTAGTGCCTCTGGTGGCAGTATCAATTGTGGTAATTTTACCGTTCCACTCGCACAACATAATCCTGGCGGTTCATGTCGAAACCTCAAAGCATTCCAATGTTGACAAACAGTGCTCATGGTTCCAAAGTCGACCGATACATTCGTGGCGTAATCGATTGTTGTATCGTATCTGAACGCCAAACGTTCGTATCGAATTGTTACGTATGGCCGTCTGTTTTTTCGACGTTCCAAATTATTGTTTACGTTATCTCCAACTGAGCGAGAAGAAATCTAATGTCTCCGTTGTTCCGGAGTCATAATTGATCGCGCTTGAGAAATTCTTATTCTATTTGCCTCCAAACGCTGTCTACGCTCTTCATAGTCTCATTGACTCGACAATCTTGTATTTCTCTTGCTTTGCGCGTGCGGCGACAGATATTTGGGCGCCTTATTGGTGGCATTTTTCCAAAGACACCAAAATAATCTTTTCAACACACCACCGATAACACAGTATCCTTTTTCGTTAAACAACGAAAATATAATGGAATCACTTCGCAAAAAACACGTGACAGCAGAACACTCAAACTGACCGATATTTCGACGCCTTATTGATGGCTTTTTTCCAAAGACATTAAAATAATCTTTTCAACACATCACCGATAACACAATATTCTTTTTCGTTAAACAAAGAAAATATAATGAAATAACTTTGGAAAATGTCACACTTTTTTTTTATTCTAAAAACATGTGAAAGCAAACTTTTCAAACTGTGCCTCATTTCACGTAATGAAATTCTTTAACATAAATATTTCATATAAAAATACCATCCAAATTTCCGACTTTTACCGTGCATATCCCAAAACTTTTCTTTCATACAAACCTTGTCCTTACAATTACGAAGACAATAAAAAAGAAATCAGCCATATCGGTAGTGCCGTTCTCAAGTGATGCTCCGTCATACATGTGGCAATTGATATTTATTTATATATATAGGTGCTCTCTATGCGCTTTTCTACTGTGGGTCATACAGCAAGGTTATTGTTTTATTATGTGCTGTTGTTGCCACAGGGTATGAAAAATATGCACTACAGCATTCAATAATGTATGCATCTGATAATGTTAATTATATAATACGAAATATATATGGGACGATTACTTTCCAAGGCATGGCAATTATTGGAATGGTCAGTCCAGGTATTTTATACCAAAAATAAAAGTTTTACCAATAATAAATGTAGCATTGAATGAAATATGTTTTCTGTACAGTGCTACTGTGAGGGGTGACATGCTATGACCGATAATAAATAAGAAACTTTTCCTGAGAATCCTATTAATGATCCTTGTCAAATTCTGCTAAAAATAGCATTGCCCCTTCGTTCTCCGAGGCCAGTATGGTCAGGTTTCATGCAATCAATTCAAGAAGGATCAAATATAGGAAAATCTTCGCATTTTCTCTTACCGATGATTGACGTAAATCCAATAAACGTTTCATGGGTTGACTCCACACAAAAGATTAAAGGCGTTTAAGTCGATCGACAGGGTTCGAGGCTAGTAGATAAATTTGACCAAGTCATCTGGTGGAAGGTCCGAGTAATCTTAAATCACGAGCCACAGAATAGTGAATTGAAAGATAGTGTTATTTTGAGAGCTTTCCATACACGTAATAGTGTTATGGGGTTAATTAGACAGCTCGTGGCAGGGTCTCAATTACGCGAAACATTTGGAGAGGTGTTTGCTCAAGCGATCATTAAGTGAGCTGTGCGCCCCTGAAAAATCCTTATTTAAATTGTCTTTCTCCGTTTTGTGGTTTGCCTACCTGTTATGTAACACACGTTTTGTTTTGAATGTTCAGCATTGTCTATCTCACAAATTGTTAACCTGAGACTGTTCCAACACCACGACCATTTTTTTTTTTTATTTAGAAGTGCCAGTTCATAGGTTGTCTTTAAAAATTGCCTTGAACGTATTGTTACCAAGTTTGATGCAAACATAGGCTGCCAAAAGCAATTTCCAAAAGGAAGGGGGATCATATAGCCGATGATTTTAGAGCTATTAGATATCCTTTATAAAAGACACCATTCACCGATTTGTTGCTTAATCACAAGTGGTTTCTGATATTTCCAACGAAACGTATTTTAAAAATACAATTTTGGGGCCGCATAGCTCTATTATTAATAACCACTTTAGGGGATAAGTTGTACATATATTTTCGTAAAGAATTGCCTGCCCAAATTTGTCCCTATGTTTTAAACACGTATTTTATACAGAATTATTGTAGTTTCTTTTAAGAATGATGTTGCTTTTTAAACTGTATGTCCACGAAATAACGAAATAGGTTGTCCTTGACATTTTCCGAACAGAGAGCAAGACCAGTAATTCGGGAGTGTTGCTATCTGCGAAGTAAGCGGTGAAGATTCCGTGTTTTGTTATTCGTGGGTGCAAACATATCACATGTGTTATTATTATGACACCGACCTCATTTTGACCAAATGAGGTGTCTGAAATTCCTATGAAAAATACGACATCACGTCCCTTTTTGAAAGAATACGTTTGATAGAGCGAATTAATAAACTGTATTAAAATACTTACGGATAATGAGAACAAGTTCTAGTGCCTATGTTTACACGACTTTGGGTGGGAGCTCTTCTGTATCGTCGGTTCGAAAACGCAGCATTGCACAGAAACAGGTTCTCTAGAAAGATACGTAACAAGAAAATTGTCATAGTTACGCTGAATGTAGGTGCAGAATGTTATATAAAAAAATGTTCAGATATCATTCACAACTTTTGATTACAACGAAATTTAATTATTATAATACTGACGACGCCATGTTTAGTCTTTTAAGTGGAAACAATTAACACTGTAAATACCGTGGCCAAATAAAAAATTAATTTTGATATAAATGGGTGTTTAGAGAAGTTTATAGATANATTAACACTGTAAATACCGTGGCCAAATAAAAAATTAATTTTGATATAAATGGGTGTTTAGAGAAGTTTATAGATAGGTTGTTTAACGATGGTGACGGTTGAGATGGTTATTTCCATGATTTATCTACCCGTGATGGGCTTCGTCAATCCAGGGGAGTACCCACAGGAACAAACTTTAGTCGTGAGCCAACTTCTCGCTGTGAGGCGAGCGCGCTGTTTAGTTGTGTGTTGACAGGACTTGGGCGGGAGAGCCTTTCCCAACTTCCTGGACGGCTCGCGGATCGTAATTTCCGCTGCTGCCTGTGGCGGCAGGGTTCCGTCGCGCTGCCTACACGCCACAGGCAAATATTAATTCCGCCCGTGTGTCCTGACCCTCACTCGGCGGGCACCCGGTCCATCGCCGGCGGCCCGGGACGTGGATGGGTTTGCGGAGGATGGAGAGGAGAACTCGCCCTTCTTTGGTACATAAAGCTTGATCAAATATTTTTAGCCCACTTCCCGAAGAAAAGAAAGGCTTATGAAATCACTTTTAATATAGTGCAATNTACATAAAGCTTGATCAAATATTTTTAGCCCACTTCCCGAAGAAAAGAAAGGCTTATGAAATCACTTTTAATATAGTGCAATGTAAAGATTTTTGGTTTGGGTGCTATACGTCGCAATTAATTTCAACCGAAATTTATATGGTAGCAGTATCTATGGCAGTTATCGAATGTGCTAATACATAGTTGTTCTGTCCACCAAGTAAGAAGATCGCCACATGACCATCAACCCATTCGCACCAAATTTTACACGTACGCCTAAGTATTGTTGTGGTAGGCCACGTGAACTTACATGATTTAAGTGGCTCAGCGGCTTATTTTCAAAATGTCAAAATGTTAGTATTTCAGGTTAAATATCATGTCTACCAACATTTTAGTCTGATAACATCCGAAAATGATACTACTTATCGTACCTCCATAATCTACTCAGTTGCGTGCTAGCTTATTGTACGACATTTTCTGGGTAAGGCACAAATGTATTTGTATTGTAACAGTTTTACTACTGTTGCATATATTTTGGGTTCCATCTCTGATGATATTGCAGTCAATGAGATGTCAAGGCCTACATAATATCTACCCTTTTAAGAAAACATTAAAAACGTTTGCCGACATTAAGAGAAAAATGGGCTATATGTATAGTATAGTAGTTATAATTAGTTATATATGTAAACTCTTATTTACTTAATTACAAATTATCATTATTTTTTATAATTTTAAAATGATTACAGTGACATACATTCTCTATACTTTTTGGTTATGCGCATTCCTTCCTAAATCAGAGGGTCCTTCGGGATAGTCTGCTGCATTTGGATGGCGAGTTTTGTTGTGAAGGGCAATTNGCTCAGCGGCTTATTTTCAAAATGTCAAAATGTTAGTATTTCAGGTTAAATATCATGTCTACCAACATTTTAGTCAGATAACATCCGAAAATGATACTACTTATCGTACCTCCATAATCTACTCAGTTGCGTGCTAGCTTATTGTACGACATTTTCTGGGTAAGGCACAAATGTATTTGTATTGTAACAGTTTTACTACTGTTGCATATATTTTGGGTTCCATCTCTGATGATATTGCAGTCAATGAGAAGTCAAGGCCTACATAATATCTACCCTTTTAAGAAAACATTAAAAACGTTCGCCCACATTAAGAGAAAAATGGGCTATATTTATAGTATAGTAGTTATAATTAGTTATATGTGTAAACTCTTATTTACTTATTTACAAATTATCATTATTTTTCATAATTTTAAAATGATTACAGTGACATACATTCTCTTTACTTTTTGGTTATGCGTATTCCTTCCTAAATCAGAGGGTCCTTCGGGATAGTCTGCTGCATTTGGATGGCGAGTTTTGTTGTGAAGGGCAATTTCTGTGTTAATGATGGGCGATCTTGTGCTAGAAGGCAAGACGTAGAATTGCCGTGCAACAGAAAATTCAGGAAACCAGAAGTTAAACAGCGAGTGACTGAGTAAAAGAGATTTCAGCACTGCTACACCTTATTCTTCATCTCCAATGGGTGTGAAGCTCGACAATTATTAAATAACAACGGAACGCGATCATGAAGAGGAGAATACTTCCCTGACAAAACCCCATTAATATTCGTCACATTTTTCACCTGCCAGATTCCATATTTAATACCACTGTGAATCGAGCCTTGTTTGCTGATTTGGGAAGTGAATTATCTGACCAATAAAGACCGTAGCCGAGAAACTTTCCCGNGTGAATCGAGCCTTGTTTGCTGATTTGGGAAGTGAATTATCTGACCAATAAAGACCGTAGCCGAGAAACTTTCCCGTTTATTTCAAATTCCAGTTGCACACGACGGAAAATCATTGATGCGTTCGTCACCCATCAGCGTCTGAAGACACTCTTGAGACGGCATCCCTGTCTAACATGGAGTCTTCCACAGCACGTAATGACAAATCAGAGACAAATGTCTCATTTACAGAATTTTGCGCATTCAATAGGTGACCGAGTGCAAAGTCAAAGGAACCACCACGCCTTTCGCTTCGGTGCNAGCGACTTCCAAACACAAATATACATACTTTAAGACAAGATAAAATCAAGTTATAAAACTCTTATAACGCAGTGAGCTATAGTTGCATTGAAACAGAGTACAAAAAATAAATAACGTATAAGGCTGAAACCATTAGGCGCCTGACGAGACACGTACCCTAATATTTCAGTTATGTTGACATTTTTCTGTAATGAAAATTTCCCAACGTGAGAGCTTCCACTTCCGAATGTTTTAGCGATTAGCAGCTGCGTCTTAGTATGGAATTCACCAACTGATTTTATGTCACCATATCGAATTGTGTTAGATCAAATTTGGCGATTATAACCTTCGATGCCCAACTCAAAATGTTATGTAGACAAAAATGGGTTCCAGATCACAATTCGGCCCAAGACTCCTATAACCTCTAAAAAGGGGTCACGTTTCTCAAATCTATACCTATAGGCACGGACCTGAAACAAATCTTGCAGGGATGTCCTTAAGAGAGTAGTTAAGCAGAGATATTTTTCAGTACCAGCTTAAAATACTGTGCAGGCTAAAATGGTCTCCGCCTCCTCTCCTTCTACGAATTGAGCTCGAAACCTCCAAAACCCCTCAAACGGGTTGTGTATATCTGAATTTTACACCGTTTGGTGGATATGGGCGAAATTTTGAAGGGATGCCCTTCAGTACTGATTTTAAAAATCTCTATAGGCCAAAATGGTTCCCGACCCTCCATTGAGTCCGAATCCCGAAACCATAAAAACGTGTTCATGTATCTCCATTCTACGCCTTTCAACGGATCTGGACCAAATTTGGCAGGGATGCCCTTCAGTTTCCAATTTAATATACTGTGTAGACCAAATGAACTCCAGCCATCCATTGGTTCCAAAACCCCTAAAACTCGTTCGTATATCTCAATTCTACACTTTTCGGCGGATCTGGAATAAATTTGGCAGATATTGGTAACCAACTTGAAAAAATTTGTAGGAAAAATGGGATCCACCGTCTTATTGGGCCCAAAATCCAAGAGCCCTAAAATGGGGTCGTCTATCTCTAATTGCCCTGATACGCCCAGGCAACGCTGGGTGGGTCTGCTAGTACGCAATAAATGTTGAGCCCACGAAAGCTAGTAAATTTTGCTGAGGATTGCTTCGTTACACACATACTAAAAATGTATATAAACTGAAGAATATATATTTATGGACATTGATTTAAACTAAAATGTGCATCATTACTAGAAATTAAACAGTACCTGTGACAAAATCTAGGCATTTTATGGAAGATTTCATTTCTGTGACGTTCTTAATAGATGCAATGTCATTTGGAGACCGATTTTGTTGCATTGTTTATATAAACATTATTTCAAAAGTCGACACCACTGACCTTTATTTTTAATCGCCTAATTATACATAATGTATAGTAATCGGAAATACTACAAAATACAAACGTGTTATGATCGTGGAGATGCTCGATGGATGCTTACCTATGAAAAAAACACACACACTGTCATATGGATGAGAAATATAATATTAAGTAATGGGAAATCGGTTATTGGTTCAAGCAAGACTTTGTTGTGGGAACGACACGTAACAACTGCTGCAATATTTTGGAAGCCACTATAAAAGGAACAATGTGAATCATGATACACATTTTTAGGTAGAACAAACGCTACCAATTTCCAATTTATTTATATCTCTTCGCAACAAAAGTTCAAGATTTCATAATAAAAATTAAAGATTATTATATCAAATAGGACTATTTACCAGAATTTTGTGTGTACGTATTCTCTGACATCAGTATCTTCTGACACGAGAGACAAAATTTTGAACAGTGAATGTGGTTACACGATTTACAGGAGTAGCGTGAAATTAACAAGCTGGATACTAAAAAAACATTTCAGATATCCCATTATTGTATTTTAGGGTAACGAAAAACATTCGCTTCTTGTGAAAAATGTCCACTCAGATGTTTCATATATAACAGGCCAGTCAGTAACTATGTTGCTGTTAATGTAATATACTCGTAAGCTATTAATGTTAATATATTATTAAATGCATTTGNCCAGTCAGTAACTATGTTGCTGTTAATGTAATATACTCGTAAGCTATTAATGTTAATATATTATTAAATGCATTTGTAATAACGTTACCTCCATATTGCATGTCAAAATTAAGGTAGTGTTAACATTTTTGTTAAAAATTCTCTTATATTTACTTTGCTTTAAAAAACATTCCTATGTAAAGTAAATCAAGTAAAATGATTTCGTCACAAAAATAAATATTATCCACAAAAGCAATTAAGGCCAGGAGGGAAATCGAACCCGCGCCTTGAATGCTTGATGTTCTCCAGTTTATGAAACCAGACGTACTACCAAATACTCTATTTAAACATGTTTGGCTGTGTTTCATATAGTGGATATTCGGTACAATACATGATGATTTTGGGCAATTAATATGATCCCTGAGACGATAGGGAGCAAAAAAGGTAACATGGACATGTGTCCGGAAATGCATGATTTTTATGCTGGAGACCATTTATTCAATCACTATTCCTGTGCATTACAATGAAGTGCATGACGTGCTATCATAAGGCCAACATTAGATTAGGTGTTCGGGTCTCAAAGCATGCACGTACGCGCCGCAGCATCGACTGCCATACGCATTTAAATGTGCCATCCTGAATTCGAATGGCGNCTCAAAGCATGCACGTACGCGCCGCAGCATCGACTGCCATACGCATTTAAATGTGCCATCCTGAATTCGAATGGCATCACAGGCAGCATTAATGCGTTGTTCCCACGCCTGCATGATCTGGATGGGTTCCGCATACACGACACCTTTCAGGTACCCCCAAAGGTAGTAATATAAAGAGTCGATATCCGGGGANCTCAAAGCATGCACGTACGCGCCGCAGCATCGACTGCCATACGCATTTAAATGTGCCATCCTGAATTCGAATGGCGTCACAGGCAGCATTAATGCGTTGTTCCCACGCCTGCATGTTCTGGATGGGTTCCGCATACACGACACCTTTCAGGTACCCCCAAAGGTAGTAATATAAAGAGACGATATCCGGGGACCGGGTGGACCATGCAACTAGACCACCTCGTCTGATCCATCGACCAGGGAAGACCCTGTCAAAATGCCTCCTCTGGGTAATGCGGAAGTGGACTGGTGCATCATCATGTAGCAGCCACATGACCATTCGAACCACCAAATGCACGTCTTCCAGCAGCGGAAGCAGGGTCACCCGTAGGAAATGCAGATATGCCTCGCCTGTGAGGCGTTGTGGAATGCCGACTGGTCCCACGAGACAATAATACAAGCCCAGACATTGAAACTGAACCGGTGCTGATGGTTCGCTGCCACCATACCACGGGGATATTGCTTAGCCCACAGATGGGTGTTGTGAAGGTTGACGATACCACCAAACGTTAAGGTGGCCCCATATGTGAATAGGTAGGATGACAGAAATTCCAGCATTTTGGTGGTCTGTGCATCAAACCAGCGACAAAGCCGTTCCCTTGGAGGAAAGATAATAAGTGCTGGTTGCTTACTCCATGCTGGCGGGTCACTGCTGGTGCTGATTCTGGGGTCATTCTCCAAATTGATGACCACATGTTCCTCCAAGGATTGTGTACATACCTGGTGCACCCGCCCTTCATTGTTACCCATTCTCGTAAACGAGTCTGTCACACAAATGGCGAAACACTGCTGCAAATATTTTATGGTGCGGTGGCTGTCGGCCGGGAAACTTTCCGCGGTACAGTCATGCTGCCTCCCGCCCATTGCCTTTTGCCTCTCCGTATATAAAGACCATGTTGGCCTGTTCCCGACTGGAATACAGGGCCATCGTCCCACAGCGCTACACTACACTACACACGTTAACTCCAGGGTGAGTTGGCAACAGCAGTGAAGCGAACGCCTCATGTTACCGATAAGTGAGCGCGCCGCCGTCAGGGGGAACAGTACTGTCCTCTAGCGAGCAAACCATGCAATTCCGGACGTTTATACATTTAACCATTTTTGTTTCTTATCCTCTCAGGAACCGTCTCCTCCAATTTGTCCCCATAGCTCAAAATCATCCTGCATACTGACAAACTGCAGTTGTCTTTCGTTATGTGCAAACACATTATTCTTTAAAAATAGAGCTAGTAACGAAAAGAATCATCCCATTTCGCAAGGCTATTACTTTAACATAAATTAAAATAGGGCCACGCGGAAAATTGTAAAATACATTTCGAAACGTAAAGTTTCCCTTGACGCATGTTGTACGCCACCGGTTCACTTAGTTGCCGGTAGGTGTCGCTCTGGTAGCGCTACAGTTCGTGCTGCTAGCGCGCTCGTTCAGTGTGGGTCGGGATGGCGATAACACAGCAAGAAAAAGCGTTTTGCGTTCTCCGTTTCAACCATTGTGAGTCAGTTATTATTGTGCAACGTGATTTTCGTCAACAATATGCCTCTGCACCTCTTACTGCGCAGAGCATCCAACGGTGGCACGAGCAATTTCAAGAGGCAGGTTGTTTATGTAAGAGGAAGTCTACAGATCGCCCTTGTGTGCCTGAACAAGACGTAGAGCGCATCCGGCAGTCGTCGTGGCAGCCGAGAGCTGGCCATCTCCCATATTAATGGCGTAATGGCGTGTTTTGCGGTGACGATATTTTATCAAACCGTACAGGATTCAAGTGCTACAAGCCCTTCGTGATGGGGATGAACAACGACGTTTTGAGTTTGTGGTTTAATTCTGGCCATGGATATAGACATTGAAAACATTTCTGCACACTTTCGGTGTTCAGCGATTATACCACGTTACATTTAAGTGGAAAAGTGCACCGCCATAATCTACAAATATGGGGAACACAGCGGCCAGATACCTTAGTCGAGCATGAGAGAGACTCTCCAAAGACGAATGTGTTAGGCGCCGTTTCCTGAGAGCAGGTCAACGGTCCGTTCTTTTTTGCGGCAAACTCCGTTAGTGGAGATCTGATTGTTTCCGCAATTACTAGAAGATTCCGATAGTTTAATTTTTCAACAGAACGGAGCTCCACCGCACTGGGCCCTGCATGTCAGAGAATTTCACAACAATGAACTTCCTGGACGATGGCAACAGCGGTGACTGCGGGAACATCTGACATGCTTGCACGAGTATGGGACGAGTTTGATTATAGTTGAGATTTATACCGTGCGTCCGGCACATAAAACATTTATGAAAAGGTAAATTGAAACTTTGTATCCGTATACGCATTTTAAAATTCACCCGAAGGTTTTATGAAGATGCCTGTAAAATTTATGGCCTTGTGAAATCGGATTAATATTTTTATACACGCTGTATATGCATATTTGACACACGTTAACTGCTTTGCAGGACTTTACAACTGGTCTAAGCTACATTTAGTTCATATAATAGGCTTTAAAATTTAAATTTAGTAATTTCATTTTACGAGGTTATCACTGTTCTCTAACAACCTCCATTTTACAACGCCAAGTCAGTTAAACTTGTGTTGGTTGGACATAACTTTTATGTTCTTTTATTCTTCCTGTTATTTTTAGCATAATATAGAGGCGTTATTAACATTAATATTTCAAAAGTATATTTATATTTTAGTAATGAAAGACTTCGTAAATGGTTAACATTAATCATGTTTTCTCAATATTATTAACTTTACTTCTACCGGAACATTTAAATAATTGTCTCTATAGTTATTTTTTTGTTGCAAGAACATTGAACTTTTTCTGTGAGCTCCGCATTCTGGTGAGATTTAATTCCCGGCTTATCAATTTTGGTTGAGAGAAAAGAAACATAATTGATGCACACCTTATATGAAGTTAGAAGCAGACTGCTCTCACTGGGAGACTTGCTCATGTTGTTCAAATAGCAAATAAAGCACAGAAATAGCACACAGCTATAACACCAGGTAAAGGCCAACACTCTGCTGAAAACATAACACAGCAGTGACGTTTCAGAAAACTGTAATATTTAATGTGAAATCTTATCTACGTGGTTATTGCAAATTAAATTTGAAAAATGTGTGCTAATGAAAAATCATATTTATCTACGAAAGAATGTGTGGCTCCAAATTACAATAATAAATGTGACATCAAATATTTAATTAATGGTTTTAAAAAAACTCTATTCTCTCTCGTGAACAAAATACTTTGTTATCTTAATGTCTGGTAAAATAAACTCAAACATTAAAAATGTTTATTCTCAAAACTANCTTCTCACTACTATCTCAGGGTATAGTATTAAACGTCTACCACGGGTATGCGATGTTTAAAACTTGATTCAGTTCAATTTAAATTTAATATGGCATATATAAAATCTTTGGATAAAATTAAAATGGCGTCTCTGTTAACAAAATAAAGCTATGAATTCACTGGGGAAAATTTTATACGTTTTAATCTTGAAGTCGTGGATATGGTGTTTGACAGGAGCATTCCTCTGAATACTGCAGAACATATGCTTGAGGGATTCCCTGAAAAAGGCCCTTGGGCCTATAGTGCACATATAGTCCCAAGCACTTTATTAACAACGTTGTAATTCGACTTACCGTTTACATGTAGAATCATGCGGGCTGCGACTGCACATTCCCATACACACTATATCACCTAAAGCATCTTCGTCTCCATTGAGACAACCTCTTAAAAGCTACGAACTCGGGAAAATTTAACTCAAATATAGTTTAAAGCCTTACAAGCTGAACTCACGCACGTCAGCGTCCTACCGTCGAAAAACCAAGAAGGCGTTAGCTCTTCAAATATGCTTAAAATATAGGGGATGGTATGTTAGTATCCTACCAATGTGTGCGAAAAACTTGGGTATTCACTTATGACGTCATAATCATACGTAATGTATGTTAGTGCACACGCAGCGTTACCGTGATGTAACAATCTCAGGCAAAAACAGTTTGCGAGAAAACAGACAAAGTTTGTAAATGTGCACCAAATGCACCCTTACAAACTTTCTCCGTGTTCTCGAACACTATTCGCCTGAGAGTGTTACATCAAGGTAACGTGTTTCCGTGCCGTAACATATAATTATGACGTATTTACAAAATACCCGATGGTTACACACACATTGGTAGTATAATGTTTTCTATCATATTTTGCATAGAATCACTTCACAGCCTTTATACATGTAGTTCAGGACCATCCTATATATAATTTTGAATTACATGAAATTAATAACTTACATAGCTTCTGGTATTTCACAAATAACTCAATTGAATTCATTTTTTTAAAGTATTTTGTACCCCCTTTGACGCACCTAAATCATCTCACAAAGTTCTTATCTGTAGTTCAGGATGGTATAAACTGTGATCAGGCCTTAGTTGGACGGCCTGCCTGATCACACCTTCAAACATTAATCCAGGGGCTCAATTCCCAGATTGCTACTTTCGCTCTATCTTGAGCAAGACTGCATACTACCGCCCGTCTGGCGGAAGTGCGTATTCCACGATTGTCAAATGAAGTGTAATCTGCATCAAGACAACCGCCTACCTATCTGGCCTCCAGCACGTCAGACGGAGGTTGTCTGGCTCAAGCAAGGGATTGTCTGGTCACGCCTCGTGCTGAATTTTGGGAAATTGTTCCCACTCCGGCACCGCCTTCACTCGCACCATTGTTTGTTCACTCATGTAAGTAATTATTTTCTTAATAATTATAAATAAAGTACTTCAAGCCGTCAAAGAAAACGTAATGTTTTTTTTTAGTTATGGTACTAAAGTTAGCATTGTTGCTTTAATACGTAACCGTAATATATAGGCCAAGACTTTCTCTGACACAGACTCCTCACATTCGGAAGCCTTGATGTCAGCTTCTGAACTGTTATTATTGCTGTCACTGTCACCGTCACTATTACTGCTGTTGGCTCCTACACTGCTGATTATATCGTCCACTATGTGGGCGATATAAGAAGAATTATTCAGTCTGTTAACCAATACTGCTGTTTTAATTTTTCTACACCCTTTCAATACCCTACACAGTATTGCATAGTGACTTATGAAATAGCGAACTTTTAAGTTCTGTAAGCATTTTAAGTGATCAATTTCACCAGTCACACGTATATTCTAATTAATATCTTTATTTTCGCCCATGCTTACTAAATCACCTTCAGATCGCACAGGTACGGCGGTGTTATGAGAAACACGTGACAATGGGCTTCTTATTCTGCATATATATTAAATGATTTCTGCCTTACTATTTTCACTGTAACAAATTTATAAAGTCAATTTTGTTCATAGACTAATTACATACGTTCTTCTGTAGCCATATATGATATTGCAATTCAAAGAATATGTTTTTGGTGTTTTATATGCATAACTAGAGTGGAACGGAGAATTATCCATTGCTAAAAAGAATATGTTTGGCATATTTGGAAGCAGTTTTTGAACAACCCCCTTTTCAAAATCAACATGGTTAAGTTGACCGTGATAGCCACCGTTAACAGAACCAGCGATGTATACAGGAGCTCTGCATTCAGAAGAAACACAGTCCTGCTACCTGGATGTACTTGAGTGTCGCTTACTCGCACCACTGCTCACTTGTACACCAAAAGCATTGCCAAAACTTTGAAAAAGTTGAGTTTCTATTAACCCAGATTTCGTCAAAGGAATCTATTTGGCGCACAGTTTCATGGAAGTGTCTTATTTGAACAAAAACTGTCATGTCACCATGTCATAACAGCCGCTCTCTCTACAAGTATTTTACGCTTAGCTTCACACTTCCTCTGCTTGAAACCCATGATTTTTAATAACCTATTAAGTAATTTTGTTACCCATAATTATTAATTTAATTTTTTTGCAACTGGTAATAAATTCGCGATCTTTTTTCGCGTACATTAAAAGCATGAATTATGTTTACAATTAAACATTGATAAAAGTAATCATCAGAGACTGCAGTGTGCTGTGATATGCCTGCTCGTTTCTTCCTAGTAGTGAATAATGCTTCATTTAGCTCTGATTCATTAGGTACTTTGTTATCCACATATATTTATTTTATTGTTGTTTCACTGACACCAGTATAAAGTGCTGCGTGGCAAGTTGCCAGTTTTGTAAAAAAAAACTTTTTATTAGATACTTCAACAAATTTTTGCTAACATGACTTATTACCTCCCATTCTTTANATGCCTGCTCGTTTCTTCCTAGTAGTGAATAATGCTTCATTTAGCTCTGATTCATTAGGTACTTTGTTATCCACACATATTTATTTTATTGTTGTTTCACTGACACCAGTATAAAGTGCTGCGTGGCAAGTTGCCTGTTTTGTAAAAAAAAACTTTTTATTAGATACTTCAACAAATTTTTGCTAACATGACTTATTACCTCCCATTCTTTANGTTTTGTAAAAAAAAACTTTTTATTAGATACTTCAACAAATTTTTGCTAACATGACTTATTACCTCCCATTCTTTACTACGAATGACTTTATTCTTTGGATGTAACATTTTATATGCCTGACCATCTACAAATTACGAAAAAAAAAAAAAAATAACAACTACAAAAATACTCTTGTACAGTTGTTACTAGAAGCTCATTGCGCACTTTTGCGAACGATTCTTTCAGGACGGATACTACAAAACGCAGAGCCCATTCCCCCACCGCCAGCCCCCCTTCACAGGCCGAGCCTCTTTTACCCCACAACCCTACCTACACCACGTCCAAGGTCAGAAGGTGGATTCCTACACAGTAGCAGTGATTCGTTTTAAAATAAACACATTTCTATAAGCTGCAATGTTAATGATACTGACGCTGCAAGAGACTCTTATCAATTTCGCCATTGAAGTTTATTTGTGAAGTTATAAAGTGAGAGTGGTGATGTTTTTTCCGCGCTCACTCATGGTAACTCCCCTATACCTGTTTTGGAAACACTCTGAAATATCCAATATATGTAAAACCATACACATCACTGCTATATTTGCAGGCCTTATGGAGGCATATTTCCTGAACTACTTGTAGGTTAAAATCTCCGGTTGCAATTTAGGAATTTTTTGCCACGGTTCTTATTAGCTCCATTATGAAATTAATTGACATTGTCTTCCCAGTTTTGCAAAAATATCCTCACAGTATATAAAATGTATTAGTCAGAATGTATACATAAGTCGCCATTCTTGAAAGTTGTCAAGTTTTTCTTACATTGATTATCATTGCTAATAAAAGTTTCTTTCAAAGATATATCTATGCTCTGTTCATCACTTCATGTGTATGGCATATACTTTTGTGTGACTATGAGATAAAAAACCAATAGCAAAAAGAATGTACACCAAAGTAGAATTTGCAAAACTATAAATGTTTAAATAACCAAAGACTAAATTACTTTGTTTGTAACAACATACTTCTACGCGGCATAGTTTTCTCACGTAATACAATTTGTAACATTCGCTGCATTTAATATGTTTTCTTGTAGCAATTTGCCTCATTAGGCTATACTCCTTTATATTAATTTATTCTCACATTTGGCCTTTATTNTATGTTTTCTTGTAGCAATTTGCCTCATTAGGCTATACTCCTTTATATTAATTTATTCTCACATTTGGCCTTTATTAAGTGCATAAAATCTCGCTGCGTTTTTTATTACGTTTCCACAGTACATACTTTGCTATATATAACCCCACCAACCTATACTTGTTTGACTAAGCACGCTGTTGCACGAATATGTATTTAACCTACGTATATAAGGTGAAGTTAGATTAAATTTGCAAACGTTAATGGGATATATTATACACTTGACGTCACTACCTATTGCTACAGTATTAGGCATGGATATTATTAACGTTTATTTATATATGATCTACTGCACGGAGTTATNATGTTTTCTTGTAGCAATTTGCCTCATTAGGCTATACTCCTTTATATTAATTTATTCTCACATTTGGCCTTTATTGAGTGCATAACATCTCGCTGCGTTTTTTATTACTTTTCCACAATACATACTTTGCTATATATAACCCCACCAACCTATACTTGTTTGACTAAGCACGCTGTTGCACGAATATGTATTTAACCTACGTATATAAGGTGAAGTTAGATTAAATTTGCAAACGTTAATGGGATATATTATACACTTGACATCACTACCTATTGCTACAGTATTAGGCATGGATATTATTAACGTTTATTTATATATGATCTACTGCACGGAGTTATGTCAACCTTTGTGGATACTTCCTTCTACAACNTGTCAACCTTTGTGGATACTTCCTTCTACAACACCCGTGTGTCTGTCTTCATCATGTGTCAGTTGGTGGTTTATGATGGGCCAATATATGTAACCTTGTGAATGGCAAGCGCAGAAATTGATAGTTTCTATGCATTGCCAGCGAATTCCAGTCTCTGGCTTTCCGTGACTGTCGGGAAGTATGTCACGACAGTGCGTAGGTGGGAGTACCAGACATTGATCACGCCTTCCGTATTCTCACGATGCGCATCAGAGAATGGCACCCCAGGACACGAGCCGTGATTGCCGAAATACCTTGCGAAAGGCAAAGCAGAAACTCCCTGCACCAGCCAGTAAACGGGGCATAAAACGTACATAAAGCACCTGATATATAAGGACAGCGTAATTCTATGAACGGCGTATTTTGTCATCGGGGCATCGGACCTAGAGAACGTCTGGGAATGGGTGTGTACGGCCGTCGCTAACCGCCGTCTTAATCAGCCTACGACAACACGAATAAGGTGGGAACTCTCTGGTTATCTTTTTATGTAAATGGCATAGTCTCTTAATATAATTAGCTTGCATTCTGTTATTTATTTAAAAGCTCCCCCCTCCTAAAGTTATGTTTGTAGTTAAAAAGTAATTGTATAATCTTAAATGTTCAATAACCCTCATATTTTACTGTTGTTCTCTACCTAACATTTTGATACCATTAATATTACTCATATAGATTTTTTAGTTAGGAAATAATAAGAAATATACTATATAACAAGGAGAATCGTGTAGAAGCAAAAAGGTGTTCAATGACTCAGAATCCGTTCACTCCACAACTGGTATGCGCATTCAGTCTTGTAGAACTATAGGCTACAGTCGAATCACATTATTAAAACCACCTGCTAGAAGTGCCATCTGCAGCGCATAGCCTATCACGTATGGCCAGTGACGTGGGCTGATGAAGCCGGTATATAATGAGACCGACAGGCTGGCTGTACACTGCGCATCCTGCTGTCATGGGTAAGGGAAGCTATTTAACCAAGTTGCTAAAAGGGATGATTATCGGCTTTCGGCCCAAGGTGGCAGCATTTCAGAAACAGTGACATTTGTGAACTTTTCACGTGCTTATGTGTTAAAGGTGTATCGTAAATGGACAAATGCAACCATTGGGAATAACCGTCGTGGAAACTGCGGAGCTCCACTCACCATTGATGTCCGGGGTGAACGTCGACTACGACGGTGCGTGAAGGCCAACCGACAGACTACAGTGGAACAACTCACCTTCCAAATGAACCAGGGGGCACCCAGTCACGTGTCTACCGCAACGGTCCAGCAAACCCTTCTGTGAATGGGGCTCGGGAGTAGACGGAAGGTGACTGCCCCCATGCTATCTAACAAAGGTTAATTGACGAAAACGAATGGAATTTGCTTGACAGTATGGCAACTGGACCGCTGCTGACTGGTGACGGGTAGCCTTCTCCGAGGAGTCATGGTTTCAGCTGCAAATAACGGATGGACGTCAGTGTGTCCAGCAAGAAACGTCAGAGAACCTACACCCTGCATCCATTGCTGGACGAACACAAGGCGACGAGGGCAGTGTTATGGTCTGGGAATGTTCTAGTGGTATTCTATAAGTCCCCCCATCCATCTGGAAGGCACTCTTGATCGGTATGGTTATGAATCCATCCTCTGCGATCATATCTATCCGTAAATAATGATTGCCTTTTCTCGGTAGGATGGGATCTTCCAGCACGATAATGCACCTTGCCATACAGCTAGAAATGTCCGTACGTGGCTAGAAGAGTACGATCAAGACTTCAAAGTTCTTCCCTGGCCCCCAAACAGCCCCAAACTCAATCCAATTGAACATCTTTGGGAACAATTGGACCATCGTGTTCGCCATATGTCTCCTCCACCACGCACCCTTCAATAGTTGTAGGACGCACTACAGACAGCATGGCTCCAAATACCAGTGGAAACATCACTGCCAGTTCGTCTAGCTGCTGTCCATGCTGCGCAGGGCTGTTACTCTGGATACTGGCAGGTGGTAATAATAATGTGATTCGACTGTGTATATTTATAACTGGTTTGTAATTCAGTCGGAGTATGCTCTCTCACTTTAAACGCTAACACTTTGGACAAATTCCCACGAACAGTAGAAGACAGTGTCAACTTTAGCGTTTAAGTTATAAAAACGGTTGGTATTTAAGGCTCCCGCCTATCTGGAACTTTTTACCTATTTTAAGACCGAGAAGAGAGGGAGCGATAAGGGCGAAACAGCCACACGCATCAAGTGCTCCATAGCCGATAAGCGCAAGGCTCTGAACTGGCGTACAGTTTTGTCGTCACACTGCGTATTCCTATGGAACTTACAGCACTGAATATATTATTTAATTGGTCAAAATATGTGTGAAGGTTTAATGCAGGGCGTTGAGTAGTTTTGAATTGATCTGACGGATATATTTTCAGATACGGTGCTTTGAAATAGCCGTTTATAGCCATTTTCGAGTTCTCTGAAATGGTGTTTTAATGTGCGTGACGTCTTGAAAGCACTCAACAGTCCTTGTCTAAAGTGTATGTTCCTTTCATAGGTGACATTAATGGACGCACGTTTAATTTTTCCGTGGAAAAGCGAGGTTTTCGAACACNGTGTATGTTCCTTTCATAGGTGACATTAATGGACGCACGTTTAATTTTTCCGTGGAAAAGCGAGGTTTTCGAACACTCTGCACCGCAATTCAAGCTCTATGTAGGCGGGAGAGTTAAGATAGTTGCAACGACGTCTGAAATACTGCACCTCAAACATATCTAAAGTCCTACAGATTGAGCACGGTAGTCACCTTCAGTGTGATGCGTGTTGAGTTGACTAACCAACGGCGNCATATCTAAAGTCCTACAGATTGAGCACGGTAGTCACCTTCAGTGTGATGCGTGTTGAGTTGACTAACCAACGGCGTGATGGAAGGGTTAAAGAGTTGAATAGGATAGTGTGTGTCACATCATACATGTGTTCCTACCACCGACCAACCAAGAACCATTCTAAACTATATTCTGCTACTTCGAACAATGTCATCGATTCCACAGGTATGTCGATCGTCACCGGTGGTCTCGCTGTCTGAGATAATCGTATTACTGACAACAGGTGTATATAAAAAATTCTTCAGTTTGCGTATAATCCACCTGTTCGTAG
The DNA here is from genome assembly GCA_002778355.1 of Clitarchus hookeri. Classification (NCBI taxonomy): domain Eukaryota; kingdom Metazoa; phylum Arthropoda; class Insecta; order Phasmatodea; family Phasmatidae; genus Clitarchus; species Clitarchus hookeri. Next base: position 20,135 of record NQII01008828.1, read on the forward strand.
TACATCCAAACTGCCTACACACAATTTAAGCTGCTACGTCTCTAAGAGAAGAGCGGTGAATTCGGTGGTGGCTGAGAGGCAATAGCTTGTTACACACATAAAATTTAATTTAATTCCCCGGGGTTTCACACGAGTTTGTCGAGCAGTAGCCTACATATAATTATTCGTATCGCTAATGTTGCTTCCATGTGCACATCCTCGGAAACAATGAGGGAATAGCCAAGACGCACCGCAAAACTAAAAACCTATTCAAAATGAGACACCGATGACAATCACCAGAAACGGTAACTGGTAGAAGCGTTCCCACCGCACAGAGGGCCGTGGTGGTGGAGTGGTCAGACTACTCGCCCCCACCTAGGCGCAGCTGGTTCGATTCCTGGCGGGTTCTCTCCCAGATTTTCACATACGGGAATCTTACTGGACGATGCCACTGGTCTGCAGGTTTGCCCGCCCTTTCATTCCAGTGATGTTCCATACTTCCCCCTCCCCGGCAGAGGTGATACAGAGCAGTGTGCCCATTCCCGAAGCGCAGTATCCACATACCCAGTCCGAATATTGCCTTATTAAAATAATGTGGCTTGGACTAAATTAAGCTTACTGTTTACATAAATACGTATCTTCAAACAAATGTTTAACGCAACTAAGATAGTCTAGTTAAGATAATAATATTTTATAAAATATTTAATNAGTTAGTGCATTTCCTCTAACAAATGTTTAACGCAACTAAGATAGTCTAGTTAAGATAATAATATTTTATAAAATATTTAATCTGTTGAACCAAAAAATAACTGTAAAGAAACATTTACGCCACTGTTTGAATACGTACGCAAATTGTGAGCCAATGGTGGCGATTTGCACAAAATAAGAACATTTTTCTGCCAACTTTTTTGTCTTTAGCTTTTCCCAACTCTCTTGAGCCGACACACGTCACTGTATCCGCGGCAATTACTGCTCGAGACACAGTATATATGTTTTTATGGGAGTGTTTACACCGGGGTACTGGTCACGGACAGGATGCATAGACACAGGTAGCATTATCCATTTGGTCATTAGACGTGTAATGCCTTCCATTGGCCATTGTAATGCCTTCCAAATTATATCCATTAGTTAAATTTGTAATGTTATTATTTTACTATTTAAGATATTTATGTGTATTTATATATAGAGTGTGTAGTTATTTATACACATCATGTAAGAAGACTCTCTGCTATTTGGGATATCAGATGCAACTAATACTGTGGCATGAAAACGAATGCTTCAAAATCAATTATGGCAAAGTTTGCATGTATCTAATTTCAGCCAACATAACGTAATTTTTTTTTGTAAATTCGCACGTTTTATTTTTAATATTAAAATTAACAATTTATGTGACTGTTGTGGTGAAGGATATGTTTAATTTGACAGCACTGGTAATATCAAGTCACAGTGATTCCAGATTGTTAGCAGCAACTACGGTGATCGTTACTGGGGTCTCATATGATATACCCTTCGTGCATAAAAAAATGGCGTTCTCTAGGAAGGAAAGGTTAAAGGAAATACAACTGAGATTAAAGTTGTTTACGAACATGAGACGAGTAGCCTACTTCCAAGCAAATATGTAATGGCACGTACAGGTCTTTATATTCTGGAAAACTCTAATATAACAACAACGTCCCTTGCAGGTATTTACTAGTTATCACTTATTACACGTTATTTTAGCTTTGTTTGACTGACGTTTATTCTCTCAAATTTTAAACAATTCTATAATAAAAGAAAGGTCGTAAAATTTTTGTTTTTCTTTTCCCAACCAAATTTTAACTTCCCAGACAAAGCCTTGAAGCATCACATTAATCGACTTCAGTTTAATATTCTATAAATTTGTCTCCCAGTCTGCTCACAGAATTTCTTGTATTTCATATTGCTTACCGTAGTAATTTTTGTTCGTCATTTCCTTCATTTTATTGCCTGCGACCTGAGAATAATTGCATATGGTGCAACCGGTCGCAGAAGTGGAAACGGGTTGCATTGTCCTCGCTTTAAAACCGCGCTGCGCGATTGTAGTAGAATAGGGTAGCGATAGCGTGCAGTTGGAGGAAAATGGATTTGGGGTGATTTATACTCCGTACGCCTGCAGGCGACTGCAAAGGTACGCCGCCTAGTGCGGACGAAGTATATTCGCCGCGGTCCTCCCCGCACTGTTGACGAAACCCAGGCACGAGACTGCGCGGGTAACAAATGACTGCGTCGCCAGAAGTCCATTATTACATTGCTGTGGCAGCAGGAAGACAAGGAAATTGCACGGGCACCTTTACTACTTGATGAATGTATTCAGATTGTGAGGTGTTCGCTCCCCGCCTCTTTGGGTATTCCGCGGGTGCACAAGAGCAAAAATTAGTTTCCGTGTCTCCGGTACCCGCTGAGAAGCATTTGCTCCTATAATTTTTCTTTCAACATCGTCAACTGAGTGCCCACAAATACGAGTTGTCAAGCTGTCTTGGAGATACGGGGCGTGAAATTTTTCCACCTCCAGCTGGATTTTGCAAGCTGTCTCTCTCAGCACACTCGGAGGACATCACGAGAAACCCACCTACCGNAGAGCAAAAATTAGTTTCCGTGTCTCCGGTACCCGCTGAGAAGCATTTGCTCCTATAATTTTTCTTTCAACATCGCCAACTGAGTGCCCACAAATACGAGTTGTCAAGCTGTCTTGGAGATACGGGGCGTGAAATGTTTCCACCTCCAGCTGGATTTTGCAAGCTGTCTCTCTCAGCACACTCGGAGGACATCACGAGAAACCCACCTACCGNTTTCCACCTCCAGCTGGATTTTGCAAGCTGTCTCTCTCAGCACACTCGGAGGACATCACGAGAAACCCACCTACCGGGCTTCGCCAGAGTCGTGATAAATGGCGTCTGCTTGCCGACCACGAGGTAATGAGGCAGAGGGGGCCGTGGTGTAGTGGTTATACTACTCGCCTCCAATCTAGGTGAAACGGGTTTGATTCCCGTTGGGGTCACTCCCGGATTTTCGCATGTGGGAATCGTGCCGGACTCTTCACTCACTCACCTCGCTTCACCCTCATCAGATTTCACTCAAGAACTCGCTGTTAAGAGCCGCCCTTATCTCTTCACTCCCTCCCGGGTTAGAGTTTCGTCTTTGGCGGCTCTGCAGTTGCAAGTCACTATTATTTTTCCAGTTAACCGTCAGGTAGATTTCCTGCGATTAAGTTACCTTACAAACATAAAGCGAAAAAGTCTAAATTACACAACTTATAGTTAAAGTGATTAAAAAAAGGTGCTGATTAATATCACTAAAAAAATTCTGTATTACCTAGAACTTTGAATACATCAGATACGAGCTATCTTTATTTGTAAAAAAAAAGTGTAAAATTTCCTTTATTTTCTCATAAAAACACCCTTGTACATCAATAGTTGACGTATAAGTTGAAGGTGGTGAGGTGATATACTGTTAAAGAAAAAAGTTGTAGTTTGGATTTTATGAGATATGGATACGTACAGAACGGCAGAGTGAGATCAAAACCTGTTACTTTCATGATGCTCATAAACTGGATTATGTTGGGAAGTAGGGTGCGAACTTTGCATGGCCCTGCCTTCTAGTTACATGTTAGTTATNAAAAAGTGTCAAATTTCCTTTTTTTTCTCATAAAAACACCCTTGTACATCAATAGTTGACGTATAAGTTGAAGGTGGTGAGGTGATATACTGTTAAAGANGTGTAAAATTTCCTTTATTTTCTCATAAAAACACCCTTGTACATCAATAGTTGACGTATAAGTTGAAGGTGGTGAGGTGATATACTGTTAAAGAAAAAAGTTGTAGTTTGGATTTTATGAGATATGGATACGTACAGAACGGCAGAGTGAGATCAAAACCTGTTACTTTCATGATGCTCATAAACTGGATTATGTTGGGAAGTAGGGTGCGAACTTTGCATGGCCCTGCCTTCTAGTTACATGTTAGTTATACTTTAACAATAATAGCAATACATATTCGTGAGATCAAGTGGTAATATCAACGTTTTACTGTCATCGCATAGCCAGAATAAATTCAAAACCTATCTCTGAGAAATTAATTACCTCATATTTTTGTATTATGACAATACATATGTCTCGGAAGTGAATGTATCTAATAAATAAAATTAAAATACGCGTCCTATTCCAGTATTCTATTACCTAGTTGTAAAATATGATCCTATTGAGGTATGATGAGGNAAAATTAAAATACGCGTCCTATTCCAGTATTCTATTACCTAGTTGTAAAATATGATCCTATTGAGGTATGATGAGTCTATGTCGATTCACGATAAACAGAATGTTTATACAAAAAACGTTGTGTGTGGAATGATTACAACCCACATATAACATGTGTTGGGTCATAGCAACACAAATTCGCGGTGAATGTTTGGACTCGACTTATCAATAATTACCTAAATTGGCCATACATTTTCTCGCCACACCTGACTGGTAAATTTTACCTGCATTTTCTGGAAGACACGCTGCCTGTTTTGAAGGAAGACGTGCCAATCACCATGCGACAACAGATGTGGTTCTTACATAACAGCATCCTCGCCCACATGACACGGGCTGTGTGGGGGCACTTGAATGACACATTCCCCAAGCGATGGGTGGTGCGAGGAGGTCTGGTAGCCCCAATCTCCCTTCTCCAAGGTCTCCCGGCTTAACACTCTTAGACTTTTTCTTGTGGAATCATGTCAAAAGTCTTGTTTACCAAACACTCCTGGAGAGTGAGGGAGATTTGATTGCAATAATTCTTGCAGTGTGCCTTCAAATTCGACAAACAAACTACATTTTTGAAAAGTCCATGACAATATGGTTGGCGGCTTTAACGCCTCCTTGCAAGTTGGAGGACTCTACTTCGAAAATCTCCTGTAAAGGTGAGTCATACTTCACATCTCTTTGTTTATGGACTGCGATCAGCTGTTTGCCATATCGCGTGGGGATCGATGTACGCACGCAGGGATTGGGGGCCCAGAATGTTCAGAATTGAGACATTATGAGGTTTAAAATTACTTTGTATAGGATAATTTGAGTTTTTTAGACAAATATTGTTTATTATTCCTTGTAAATAAAGAAATGTGTTGTTGCTACTTCACAATTATTAATATTACAAGCATTTTAGTGTTAAAACCTGGTAATTTCCGCGTGACTTAGTGGAAAACACCAAAAGAAATATTACTAGCTGTACTACATATCTAAGACGTTTAGCTCAGCATCACATCACGTGACTTCAAGACCTCGAAAGAAATCTTACGACGATTAGACTACATTAATCTAGAAGTTTCCTACCTTGCCACTGGTACTACAGATAAGCATTTATTATTTTTATTATTTGTGATAATATAAAACACAGTATAAATTATAATAACGCAAGAAATCATATTTTATAAAACTCATAAGAAATTGAAAGAGAGAGTGCAAATACAGCAAGTTTCGTTTCGGAAATATAATACTGGGAACACTATCAAGACAGGCTACAGGAATCTTTGAACAAATTACTGGCGTTGGATGATTCCATTCATGGTCTATTTTGGACACCGAATGCGATACTGATGTTCAGAAGTTCGAAAGATATATAGAATCAATCAAACGTGTTATCAGAAAGGCAACGAGAACAATTACGTACAAATTAGTAACTTTATTTACTAATTTAAATATCTGAGAATCATTATACACTACATCCGCAATTCCTATTCCAATTACACAATCCGTGCGACTCCCAAAAATCGAACTAGAACCGTTTTCGGGTGATGTTGAAACCTGGTCATGCTTCTGGGAGCATTTCAAATCATCCATAGAAAAAGACCTCTCCACAATTAACTAACACATGTTTTTCCACGGGTACTTGGAGGCCGAACCAAAGTAAATGGTTGAATGAATTGCTGTGTTAGCAGAAACACAGGAGGAAACAAAAATAATAGTTGTGAAGATAAGAACAGATTAATTCAGGCCTCATTTAGCTTACCTGAAAGACATCCTTCCTATTCAGTTTTCCACTCCTGTAACAGTTAATACTATGTTAATCGATTGTCACCGACACATACAAGCTTTCTATGATTTGGAGGAAGATGTCTCTACAGGAGTGTAGTGGAGTGGAGTGGAGAGATTTCGGCAGCTCATACCATCGAGGTCTTGAGAGCCGATATGCAAGTGTACTCTCTCCAAAAAATACTTAGAGCATTTTTTACTAACATTTGTCACCATATTATTTTTTATACGAAGAGGAAAAACATTTCTGAACGCGATATTTTTTAACTAATGGAATCCTTAGCATAAGAAGTAGACGGCGCGATGGTTATACAGAAGATCAGCGGCTCTAAATTTACTTCGACTAACATTCTCACAACAGCTTCACTACACATCGATACTAATAAAAAAACTACTGAATAGAACGATTACACCATAACCATTCTGTTTTTCCTGCGATTATTGCGGACACTGGCCGCAAGACTGCAACGAAATTTACGATTTTAACGACAGACTTTCGAAGTAAAACCAAAACAGCTGTTTTCTTTGTGTGAATCGCGGCCATTCCGTAAAAAATTATGTAACAAAAGAGGCAAGATGCTCTGCATTTACTGTAAGGAATCGCATTATAGATTTTTGTAGTAGAAATACATCTTCTAATATTTCTACTACGTTATAAACCATTACTCAAGTTAGTAACATAGATTGCCGTCCATCAGGTTTCACCTACCTGCAGACTGCACGAGTTTGGGTCATGGGACCCAATGGGCGAACTAAACAGACACGTTGCATTACGGATGCTGGGAGTTAGTCCAGCTTCATCGTCGAATCTCTAGTTAATGAACTGAAAATAGAGGTCGTCNTTGCATTACGGATGCTGGGAGTTAGTCCAGCTTCATCGTCGAATCTCTAGTTAATGAACTGAAAATAGAGGTCGTCGGTCCCCAAAGTTTAACTATTGGTGCCTTTGACTCGTTTCAAACTAGTAGTAGAGTTCGTTATCTTGTAAATTTTTATATGAAAGCATCTGGACAAACTCAGCTGCGAGCATTGCAGCGTTTTAAATTACCCATACATTTCCAACTCAACCGAATATTACTGATGATGTTAACATGGTAAAGCAAATCCGCAAAATTCAGTTGACTGATTCAAAGAGTAAATGAGAATAACCATTACCCATAGAGATTCTCGTTAGTTTATATTGTTATCGGAAGATCGTAAAGGAGATATCACCAATATGCATCTCGATGTGTTTGGTGCTTATACCAAATATGTTTGGATTGGTTTTAACTGGAAATCGATCGAGCGTTACTCTAAATTCGACAATAATAAATTGAGTTCATACTGAAAATAAATACTGCTGTACTTAAGGAATTTCGCTATTATTACCGCTTAGAAAATCATCGGCGTGTGGTTCCTCTCCCAATTAAATCAGATGTCATTNTAAGGAATTTCGCTATTATTACCGCTTAGAAAATCATCGGCGTGTGGTTCCTCTCCCAATTAAATCAGATGTCATTATGTTTAGTAACCACACTAATACAGAGGAAAACTTGAACACATTATAAAATAGATTACAGAAGAAAGAGATTTTCAAGAATATGTATTACTCTCATGTTNAGAGGAAAACTTGAACACATTATAAAATAGATTACAGAAGAAAGAGATTTTCAAGAATATGTATTACTCTCATGTTATGGACAGTATTGTAAAATTTAATGCGGGCTAGTTCCATTTGAGACACAAGGTGATACATTATATTTGTCCCGCCAAATCTTTAAGAAGAATAAATATGGAATGATAAAATGGAGAATCGTGTTTGATTCATCTTCGTGAGAGAGGAATGATCTGTCTCTTAACGAGGCTCTCGAAATTGAACCAAATCTACAGCCTGAAATGCTTACAATTCTCCTAGGATTCAGAAATTACAGGGTGATGATTATTGGTGATGAACCCCAGGTATTCTTATAACTTATACTTGATCAAAAAGACAGAGATTTTACCAGATTCTTCTGATAACATGTGACCGAAAGAAGAAAGGAAATGTATGAAACAACAAAGAAAGTAACAACATGCCGCNGAAGTCACAACATGCCGCTTCACCCGACTTCCTATTAGTCAAACTTGCAATCCATTTAAACTTTGAGCTAACACTAAAGGAACTCACTAAGTTCGATTGGAACTTCTAAAAGGGTCCAAAGTTAAATTCACTTTTTCTGTAACGCAAGTGAGAGGGCCTATTTTGTTGTATGTTACGAAGAAGTATCAAAAAGAAAGATGTTAGACTGTCAATTTAGCATGCAGCAAAAATAGACTCACCCCCATTAAAATCATCACACTTCAAAGATTGGAATTGCTTTCTGCACTGGTGAGAGCATGACTTCTTAATTTTTTTTGCAAGGCAACAGATTTGAACTCCTTAGAGACGATTTTATGGACATGCAAAAGTGACACTGGGTTGGATACAGAATGACCGAAATCAATGGAAGACATTTGCGTCTAACCGAGAAACCGAGATCCAATTGTACACGGCNTTTAGCATGCAGCAAAAATAGACTCACCCCCATTAAAATCATCACACTTCAAAGATTGGAATTGCTTTCTGCACTGGTGAGAGCATGACTTCTTAATTTTTTTTGCAATGCAACAGATTTGAACTCCTTAGAGACGATTTTATGGACATGCAAAAGTGACACTGAGTTGGATACAGAATGACCGAAATCAATGGAAGACATTTGCGTCTAACCGAGAAACCGAGATCCAATTGTACACGGCNGTTGGATACAGAATGACCGAAATCAATGGAAGACATTTGCGTCTAACCGAGAAACCGAGATCCAATTGTACACGGCCCCATCACAATGGAACCACTGTTCAGGAGAGGGAAATTCACCAAATTTTTTGACAAGAGCAGTTTCAGTGGAAAACATAATACACGGTGGAAAGGATTAGCGGGGTTACTTCAGGAGCATGATTTCCGGCCCCACGAGTCATCCTCTGTCGCGCCACTACCGGAAGAAATTAATATTTCCCATGTCCTTAAAATATAAGAAATTGAACCCCTGTTACATCCTCAAAGATACCCTATTTACTGGACATTACTTCTTACTTCTACGTGGGTACCATGTTTCTTGCAGCATCTTCGTAGAAAATAAATATTTTCTGGAGAATTTACGGCACCCGAACTTGTGAACTTGCTCATCTACTGGATAAAAACAGCATAGGAGGAATGTTTTCCTGAAAATTTACAATCTCTAGAATATGGCGTTGCACTACCTAAAATAATTTAAAAAAAACTATAATCCACATTTTGAAATTGATTTATTAATCTTGGCGAAAGCCTACANCACTACCTAAAATAATTTAAAAAAAACTATAATCCACATTTTGAAATTGATTTATTAATCTTGGCGAAAGCCTACAGTTTGCAGAGATTACGAGACAGCTGCGACACCCGATACTCTTTGATGGTTCCCATTATTTTGTTCAATTATTCATAAGNCGTTTTTGCAGAGATTACGAGACAGCTGCGACACCCGATACTCTTTGATGGTTCCCATTATTTTGTTCAATTATTCATAAGACGTCAACACCTAAATGTTCTAGTTGTGTTGTCAGAACTACGTACAGAATTTTTGATGCTACGATCCAGGCAGGTCGTCGAGAGAGTATTACGNAGACGTCAACACCTAAATGTTCTAGTTGTGTTGTCAGAACTACGTACAGAATTTTTGATGCTACGATCCAGGCAGGTCGTCGAGAGAGTATTACGTAAATGCCTTCCTTGCAATGGTCGGCACTATTTTGGGCAAGCAATTGAAGCTTCACTGCCTGAATCATACGTAATGCCTATGAACCCTTTGAAGTCAACATAATTTATTTCACCGGAACTCGTAGAAGGGGTGGGCGGATAAAAACATAACATGTTTCATAACACACTTTACATGTGTTACAACACGTGCCTTTAACTTGGAGTTGTGCTCAAACAAGTTACTGGCACGTTTCTTTTTACAGCTTCAATGATTTATTGGTAAACGTGGAATACCACTCACCATCTACAGTGACAATTCCCAGAAATAGTGCGCGGAAAATTTAGAATTAACATCACTCTGGACATCACTGACATACCCTCCAACACGCCAGTATTTGGCTCAACATAATATAAACTGAAAATTCATTGCTCCAATTGTGGCTTNCTGACATACCCTCCAACACGCCAGTATTTGGCTCAACATAATATAAACTGAAAATTCATTGCTCCAATTGTGGCTTCGTGGGGACAGTAAGATGGTGGGAGAAGATGATAAGAACTACCAAGCTATGTCTGCGAAAAATCCTGGGGAAAACACAAATTGGTAAAGAAGCTTAAAACACCACGTTGATAAACATAGGAACTGCGGTTAATTCAAGGCCCATCGCAGGGTTGTTGCTATTTCACAATTATTAATAGTACACACCCGGAAGCGTACTTGTTGCAGATGGTATGTGCATCGTTTGACTCCTGTAGCTCGGTAGGGAACCGTTTCCANCACACCCGGAAGCGTACTTGTTGCAGATGGTATGTGCATCGTTTGACTCCTGTAGCTCGGTAGGGAACCGTTTCCAAGCACATGTTTTTTATATCAAAATATTTGTTTCTGCTTGCCGTACCACCTCTTAAAATTATGCCCAACAATTTCCGAACAACCAATATAAGAGCATACACATGTACGCAATCACAATTTCAACTCCACAGGTAAACTGATGTAGGAATTATAAAATTTTACGTGAATTGTTTGAATTTGTTCTTTAGTAAGTTAGTTTGGTATGGGCTATTCACGGTTAAGTGAGCACTTTTGAAAGCCCTCTCATTTGGATTAATAGTCAATAATTGTATTTTATTTTCGCATTTCAACGTTAACGTCATAGAGTGCGGTAGAATATAAACACTTTATTTATTAATTGCATTGCCATATTTATTTTAAAACTGTTGTTAAAGGATAAAAAATTGCTGAAATATAAAAGTAACTATGTCCTCAAAAGTTGTCAATTTACCGTGAACAGCATATACATAAAGTGTGAACTTGCAGGGTTATTCATTATTGTGATTTTAGCTTTTTCTCCAGATTTTCTTTTAGATCTGACATTGCTGTAACATTTGTTAAATTATTCTTAAATTATTAAAGTGTCAGAAAATGTCGGTTCTTAATAACCCATAATTCCTTGAATTCGCGTCTCAATTTCAGCTGCCATGTCGCGTACTAAGTTTGGGATGTCCGTTGAATGTTACTACAGCTTTACTCCAGTAATTATTTGCCCGATATGACATATCAAAAGGACGTAATGGTAAAAAAAACTCATTAAAAAACGCATTGTTGAACTTTTTCGTTTTGTGTTGCTGGAAAAGCATTGTCGTTAACGGGAATAAAATATGTGAACTATGAAAAGATGAGAAGTTTAATTCAAGGATAATATTATAATAATTTAATGTAGGAACGTAGAATGTCATGTGAAAGAGAATAGGCCAATAAAAATTAATAAATTTACAATAATTACTTCATTTATAACTTGACATTGTACTACGGAAATTATCATACTTCACAAAAAGACAAAAGATCAACTCTAGTCTCAAATAACTAGAAAAAAGTACTATGTATAAATCCTGAATACTCATTTACAAAAAGTGTGAATATATACAAATGTTTTACTGAATAACTTACATTTGGGACTATATACTATTTCTAAGAACTCAAATATATCTACACGTTGAATAAACAACATTGGGAAAAAAATCTAAGCCATCAAAACGATTTCATTTCTAATTTTTCAAAAATTTTACAGATAATCAATTTTTAACGCTATTCCATTTATTTGTCAGAAAATACTCTGGAGAGCCAAAAAAAACTGGTATAGGCGTGAGTATGCAAATAACAGAGGTATGGAACAAATCAGAGTAACGCGATGCGGTCGGCAGTGCCTATATAAGACAACAAGCGTCTAGAAAAGTGGCTAGATCGGTTACTGCTGCTACAACGGCATGTTATCAAGATTTAAGTGAGTTTAAACGCGGTGATAAATTGGGCGCACGAGAGGTGGGACATATCGTCTCCTAGGTAGCGATAAAATTTGGATTTTCACGTACGACCATTTCATGAGTGTACTGTGAATATCGCAAATACAGTAAAACATCAAATTTTCGATTTCCCTGCGGCCAGCAAAATATCGTGAACAGACGGGACAAATGACGACTGACGAGAATCATTCAACGTGACATGCAACCANCTGCGGCCAGCAAAATATCGTGAACAGACGGGACAAATGACGACTGACGAGAATCATTCAACGTGACATGCAACCATTTCTCAAATTGGAGCATATTTCAATTTTGGGCATCAACAAGTGCCAGTGCGTGAACTATTCAACGGACCATCATTCCTATTGGCTTTCGGAGCCGAAGGCCAACTCGTGTACCGTTGTTGACTGCACGACACAAAGATTTACACCTCAGCTGGGCCTGCCAACACCACCATTGGACTGTTGATGACTGGAAACACGAACGGACCAGACTGCTCAGAGCAAAGGTATTGAATCGGGCGGATGGACGTGTACGGGTATGGAGACATCCTCATGCATCCATGGACCCTTCAGGTCAAAAAGGGTTCGTTTAAGCTGGTANGGACGTGTACGGGTATGGAGACATCCTCATGCATCCATGGACCCTTCAGGTCAAAAAGGGTTCGTTTAAGCTGGTGGAGGCTCTCTCGTGGTATGGGGCGTGTGCAGTTGGCGTAAAATGGGACCCATGATACGTTTAGATACGACTCTGACAGGTCATAGATACGTAAGCATCCTGTCTCATCGCCTGCATTCATTCATGTCAATTGTGAATTTAAATGGACGTGGACAATTTCAGCAGGGCAATGCGACACCCCACACGTCGAGTGTTGCTACCGAGTGGCTCCAGAAACACCCTTCTGACTTTAGACACTTCCATTGGCCACCTAAATCACGAGACATGAACATTATTGAGCATACCTGGGATGCCTTGCAACGTGCTGTTCAGAAGAGAACTCCACCGCCTCGCACTCGTATGGATTTAGGGACTGCCCTGCAGGTCATGGTGGGAATTGGCTATTGCATATCTTCAGACATTAGTTGTGTCCATGCCACGTCGTCTTGTGGCACTTCTGCGTGCTCGCGGGGGCCCAACACGATAATAGGCAGGTGTACCAGATTTTTGGCTCTTCAGTGTATATGTTGCTTAACTTAGGCTGTGAAACCACTTTGTAGTAAATAAACATTGACTATTTTACATTTTCCGTTATTCTTTGGGATCGAACTAAACTTGTTGAATAATTTGCCGCTATATCAAACTATTTAGCTCTGGAGATAATTATTCACTGTGTTCTGGGATACCGCAAAAGAATGTAATGTCAGAAAAATTTATATAAATTTTTGTGCCACGAGTCAATATAATCTTTTACTCCAACTTAACGACACAGCTATTCTCTAGGTCGACGACTAAAATTACGCTAACTTCGCAGTTCGAAGACGTAATACGTGGTAAGTCAAGGAGAAGACAGTGTGCTGTCCAGCAGAAAAGATGCCATCTGACATCAGACATGCTGCTTCAAAAAGTGAGAACTGGTGATCTTCACCATGTGAAATCGGGCAAAGTCTTGATCTCCAAACTTTTACGAAAACTAACAGTTTCCCGCAAGCACACTTTTTGCCGTCCATTCTATTTGCTGTTCAGTTGGTAAAATTGCTTTAGAAACGCACAATAAAGTTAAGGCATACCCAAAACTACCGTACCGGCAGTAGGTACGAAAATCAGATGCTGCTCGAGTATGCTACTCAATGTGACTCTCCGCAGGTTGGTGGTTCATCAAACAATATTAAAATCAGTTCCTGAATACATTTCGTGGCATGTGTCTACTTATAGATAACTGTGATAACCAACTGGCATAAGAAGTAGAATGTAGGCAGGGAAATAGGTTTACTAGTCCCGTTTAGCGACGTGTTGCTTTTTAATGTAATGTTCAAATTTTGTAGTAGACGAAATGTTTTTTTACTTCTACGTAATACATTACGATTTATCGTAATCGTGACATTTCAGTCTTTAATAACTTAACACGGTCACTTGAATGACGCAGGGTCATTCTACCCATAATATCCATGGGAATTTTAGCTTTACTTGCGGCGGAGTGTAGAAAATAATTATGGCTATCAAAACGCCCAATTAACACGGAGTACTTATATCAGAGAAGGAAGTAAATGAAATAAACACCGGTTCTTGCTACAAATAATGTTCTTAATGTTCCCAGTTTAAGGGACAGTGACAGATTATTAAAATTCTTCTTTGGACGTGATTTTACTCATGACACTCTTACGTGAAAAATTTAACAACGCAACTCCTTCGATCGCTTCGGCTGGTTCCATTGTGAGCCGCGTAAACAGGTACAGTACCCGACAGTTGTCACGTAGTCTGAGAAAAACAGTACCAGCGGTCAGCATTCGCAGTAACATATCATAAGTATTTCTATATTACGGAATTCCTCAAACGGTCTTAGTATCATAATAAAGCTAAAAAAAGGTTTTTATTAACAGTTTTACGGAATGTGGCAGATAATAACCTACTTAAAAGGACTATGCTGAAAATAGCAAATTTCTTTCGAAAATTAGGCGGGGAATGGGAGATACCCGATAAAACCCGCTGACCAGTGGAATCATCCGGCACGATTCCCACTTGCGAAAATTCGGGAGGGCCCGGCCGATAATTGAACCCAGTTTGCCTTGGTGGGAGGCGAAGCAGTCTAGCCCCTCAGCCATCGCGGCCCCGTTATCAAAATAGTGTCATATACCAACAACGATTCTGGCTAGAAATCGGGAGACCATGAGTTTTATCTCGGCTGACTGCCTTGGAAGTTAAGCCGCACTTATTATTTTCCGTCCCGTTTCAGAAAATGCCAAAGCAGATCCTTAATACAAAAATTTACAACTTTTTTAACAGTCACATTAAGAGACTGATAACATTCAGTGCTTTAAAAAGCTATCATTAATGTTGTCCGCTTTTACCATATTTATTCTTATTTTTTCTTTGGTTGCGATGGCAACGAGGAATGTATTCCCCACCTGTTACAAAATTATATCAGAGCCACTAAAGCACCCTTTTGAACCAGCTACCGAAAACGGCTATCCTCCCATTACCCTTACCGAGCGGAAAATATTACGTTTCGCATATAAGAAGCACCGGCCCTAACAAGCATCTCGAGATCTGCCGGCTACATCCAACCTCCGTGATTTTTTCTCATTTGTTCTTGAAATACGGAATAATGTTTCGTTGTGTTTAGTGAATCAGAAAATAATAATGCCTTCTACAAAGGTGAGATTTTGTAAATCACGTATTTATCGAATTTTCTATCTTACTTTAAGCTAATTTAAACTGTGAATTGAATTAAACAACTTAAAATAATAGGTTATTTTGGAAGGACCTTAAATAAATAATGGGACAAAATATTCGAAATAACAGCACTAATAAAGGGATTATTACGATGCTTTTTGTGACTGAATTATGTTTCAGAATCAGATGATTAAAAAATTCCAGCATAACCAATATACGTTCTTATTTTCGTTTCTTAAACATTTACTCTACCCTCGCATTCTTACTAATGGCAGTCATGTAGGTGTTAAGTGCACCAGATAATAACCGACATTTGAAATAAGTATGATGCGATAGCGATAATGTATCAAATTCTAAGCAAAATATTTGTCATCAATACCAAACATTTTCTCCAATAGTCGTTGCCAAGCAATTGGTTTTGCACCCTTGTACTTAAATGCGTCTATCACTAAATGACAACGCTTATACGTAGTGTTGTCAATAAGTTCGTCAACTGGTGCCCCGAGTGTAGGCAACCACGCACCAGGGCGACGGTAAATAACTTCGTGTGCTGGCCAAATATTGTAACTATGGTGCACTACAGCAGGTAGGTTGCACTGCAGGCAGTTTCGTAGATACGGTACGACGGTAAGCGGAACGACGATGTNTGGTGCACTACAGCAGGTAGGTTGCACTGCAGGCAGTTTCGTAGATACGGTACGACGGTAAGCGGAACGACGATGTCAGATGTCCCATCTGACCTCTCGTGGGGCACTCGGTTGGTGCGCCACCGGTCTGGGGTGCGAGAGGTTCTTGAGTTCGAATCCTAGGTAAGGCATGTGTGTAAGTTTAAGTTAGGTTATAAGTAAGTTTATACGCTCTCCCCTGACAAGCCTTCAGGCATAACACTGGAGGACGTTAATAAGTGCTTTTCAATACACTCCAATCATATGAGAAGGGTAGCTGAATATTTCAGTTTTAGCAACAAGCAAACGTCAAGTTCTGCCAAAAGTTTGAAAAATCTGGCAGCGAAACANTAGCTGAATATTTCAGTTTTAGCAACAAGCAAACGTCAAGTTCTGCCAAAAGTTTGAAAAATCTGGCAGCGAAACGTTTCATATGACGAAAAACGTGTGCAGAGACGACTCCGTGGGCCGCAGTACTGTTTCTAAGTAGTAAGTAACGTTTTACGCAGGGAGAGAGTTTGGAGGATGAAGATCATACTGGTCAGCCACGAACGAGTCGAACTTACCTCAAGATCGAAGAAGTTGCAACGTTGGTGCATGCCAACCGCATCTCAACGGTAGTAATTAGCCATGGGACGTGCCACAAAATTCTGTCGAATGACCTGAACATATATGGTAAGACAGCACGGGGTTCCACGCTTCGTTACGCAAAACAAAAGTGACGATCGAAGCCATTTGCGGTGACCTGATCAGTAGTTCTGAAGATGACTGGACGTTTCTCATCCGTATCAACATAGAGGGCGAAACGCGGTGTTTTCTGTACGATCCGAAACGGAAGCGACAATAGGCAACCTGAAAATCGCTATCATCGCCACAAAAAAAAAAGTTACATAGTGACAAGATAGGTCAAAAGCAAGGTGATGCTTTTTACTGTTCTTTGAACTATGGCATGGAATCTATCCCACAAATATCGACTCATTAGTTACGTGGATATCCCTCGCCGACTACGTGATGCAAATCGTCGCAAGCGTCCCGACTGCCGTCTTGGATCTAGGTGACCTTGACCTTGACTCCGTGACCGTGACCTTCAATGTCCTTGAAGACAAAAAAAGAAATATTGTCATACACATTCCCAAAATAATTATGAAAACTAAAAAACAATTATAAATAAAAAACATATTTATTTAAAACAAATTTTGAAATTATATAAAAAATTGCAATTACGAATGTTTGGACTTGCACAGAACGGTGCTGGAATGAAAGGGTGGGAAAACGGGCAATCCCCGAGATAATCCGAAGACATGGCATCGTCCGGCACGATTGTCACATGCGAAAATCCAGGAGTGAACCGGCCAGGGATTGAATCTGGTTTGACATGGTGGGAGGGGGGCAGTCTAACCGCTAAGACATCGCAGCCCCTTCAAGCTTAAAGTGGAGGGGGCCTGAGCTTACCAGCCAACATATTATGACATTACCCAACAACCATATTGAAAACATGTGACCATGAACTTGACCATTGACCATGACCTCATGACAGTGACATCAAGCCTAAAAAATCAAAAATTCTCCAAAAAAAAAAATTTCACTTCCAAAAAAAAGTAAAATATTTATATAAAAAATACAGATTTTATTTAACAGCCATTAAAAAATGTATTAAAACATTTATAGAAATTTTATTTAAAAAACATACATTTCCGGAGATTCCCTCAGCCCAAAGTCCAGCAGACGACTATCCGACTAAACCCCTTCAGTCAATCACATTGTATTAACATTCCCCTACCCCTTCCCCATCTATGCTCATTTCGTCAAATGTACTCCACCCTCCATATTCGTTTTTTCGTTTGTTATTTCTTTACATTTTCGTCACCAAAGTGCCGCTACTGTGTTAATTAACGATTTCCCCGCTAGAGCAGCTGTCGATTAAGCCACCATTTTGGTTGTTGTCAACCACGATATTGACCCCAAAAATATTAAACTTGAAAAATCTAGAAAAAATCATAGTCCATACAATTGTCCATTACTAGCTGGTCACAACAAAAGGCAATACCGACAAACCATACTAGCCAACGACTGACTGCACCCAAGACTGACTCCACCCAAGACTAACTCCGTACAAGAGTGACTCCACCAAAGATAAACTCCACCCAAGACTGACTCCACTAAAGACAAACTATATCCAATATTTAACCACAACGAAGACTAACTCCACCCAAAGCTAAATTCACTCAAGACTTGTTCCTGACGAGACTAACTTACCCCAAGACTAGCTCCTTACGAGACCACTTCTTGCAAAACTGTCTAGACCAATCGACAAGTCCAACCGGCCATACCACCAACCTTTACAAACAAACGATGATGGACAAACTCGAAAAAAGTTGCCTAATAAGTGTATCGTAGCTGACCTTTTCGCACAAAATCTTCGTAAAATCTTAGAAAAAAAAATTTCTACCAGAGTTTACTATACCAAAGTGTCAAACTAACTTACCAAGCTAAGTTACTCGGCCAACTGACCAGGCCAACCAAATAGTTGCGAAACATTCCTCAAAAATATTCCTTTAAAAACATTTCTTATTTTATTAGTGCGCCATTAGAACACAGTAGATTTTAAACGACCCAAGTGAGACATGATACTTCAGATCAAACCATAACCTCCTCCTGTACATGCTCACATAAACTTTATTTAAAAAAAGACTGTCGAAATTGATTGTTTACACCAATGAATTAATAAGTCTTTCAGAAAAGAATGGACTGCATAAGAAATTAATCACACATTATCATATTTGCATAAGTTCAATTTATTTACCTATTCTATACATTTAATTTACCTAATTAGTTTGTATATTCGATCTTTATATTTCTCAGATATTTGCAGATCGTGGTTTATAGCCAACACTCTCTTTTTATACCCCGATACTTCAGTTCATCGATAATTTAAGATATCACAACAATGCATGCGAGATAGCCGAGGTTTTGCAGGTCAATCAAATGTGTGTGTCTATCAACAAGTTCATTCGGTCTTCGGGTGATATATAATGAGCGTTCTTGACGACTTCTGCCTTCTTAACACAACTTTTCGAAGGAAACTCGTTGGTGAAATGAGACGTAATGTCAAGATAATCATCATCCTTCTCATCAGATACTTCATCAACAATATCGTCATTATCATTATCATCAATGCCGTCTTCATGATCAAACCTTCTGTTTCATCCGCAGTATCAAGTTTATTTTTCTTTGTAGGAGTCGCATGCTCATTAGTATTTAGAGTCAACGACAGTTTATTTTGATGTCCGTCGACTGCATGCGAACAAATTGCAAGTGTACATTCCACACATACCGACTCTGCCACAAATTAAAAGTATCTAATTTCGTCATTAGCATTAACTGTCTCGTTAAAATCGTCTGTGGAATCAGCACCCATCGATGCAGCAGGGGGTATTGATGACAGCACTTGCTAAATCTCAAAAGACGAATCCTCTCTGCTCTTGATGTGGTTCTTCAATGTAACTCCTTGAATACACTGCATGTGCCCATAGTAACGTGTCATCATGCAAATTCCCTCTTCATCTGGTACACTTTTCTGTAGTGCTTTATCAGGCGATAACGAAGTCAACACATTCTGTCTCGAGTTCAGATAAGATGCGTTACCTTTACACGTACTAGTGTGTCTCTTTTAACTATCGCTTCTACCATATGTTGTACCCAGTTAGTGCCTGACAGTGGTTTGGAGGTCGGTACTTTAAACATTGGCATTCTTCATGTCGACGAACATTGAAGCTATTACTGAAGATATTTCCGTAGTAACAACACTGTTTTTCATACCATTTTCCAAGAGTGCGAGAAGGTATATCCATAGAGGTAAGCTCTACAGAAGAATTCGTACAATCATCGGCTTGCACATTCTTCATGAAATAAAATTGAAGTTCTTTACACAGCAGCAACCTGTTTATCTATGTGGCCTAGCTATTGCTCTGTGTATATATATACTAGCTGACCCGGCAGACTTCGTACCGCCTAACAGTCAATGAATGTCGTGTTAACTTTTAGTTTAGCTTTATTTAGGATTTTATTAATGTAAAATAAAATTAATACTCAAAATTTATTAAGTTCTATAGTTTATTAGAACAATATATACAAAGAAAAGAAAAAATCAATAAAAGTGAAAAATTAAGTATTTCAATGGTGTGTCAGCTGTATTTTGCAGCATGGGTTGCACTCGCGTTAATTTTCTTCAGTGAAGCACCTTGTGATATACTACATTTTTCGTTTGGTTATCAGGAGCAAGAACAAATAAAGCCGATGGTTTCCCGACGCGTGAACATGCCACGTATAATTGACCATGAGAAAAACATGCATTTTCTAGATTCAGACCACAAACACTCAAGGATTGGCCTTGAGATTTGTTAATTGTCATGGCGAATGCAAGACGAATCGGAAATTGAAGTCGTTTAAACTCAAAGGGCATATCGGTTGGGATCATAGGAATCCTCGGAATGAGAACTTCCTCATCTTTGAATTTTCCTTTGAGTATCGTCGCGTGAATCACATTGGTCATCAGTTTTCTTATCACCAATCGCGTCCCATTGCATAGATTTGGTTGGTTTTGATTTCGAAGCATTATTAATACTGAGCCAACCTTCAGTTGANCAATCGCGTCCCATTGCATAGATTTGGTTGGTTTTGATTTCGAAGCATTATTAATACTGAGCCAACCTTCAGTTGAAAATTGTGCGGTGGTAAGCCAGGCACATCCAAGGAGTTTAAAAATTCATTTGGATAGTTGGTGGCTTCGTCTTCATTTATTACGCAGTCAATAGATTTAAATGAATGAAGATTACCAACGATTTGATTCTGAATTACTATATTTAAGTCATCCATATATTTGTTCTTAGCCGCCAGAATTGCTCTCTCACTCAACCATTTGTTATTTTTGTGATTGGCAATTATGTTCGGGAAAACTTTCTTGAAGAGCTCGTCTTTCAATGAGATGAAATTGCAAAAATTCGGAGGAAATGAAATCAATCCGCTCGATTCGTCGACAGGAACATGGCCATCACCGATAGTCAGCCATTTCTTGGAGAAATCTCCAGCATATGGATCGTTCAGCAATGCAACTCTCATGTTTGCTGCCAGCTGAAGTTTCTTCACATAGCGCCACAGATATGATGATTTGAGGCAAGCCTTAATTTCATCGGTAGCATTCGATCTTGGAATTAATGGCAGTGTTTGGTGGAAGTCACCAGACAGTAAAATCATTGCGCCTCCAAAACATCTCGAGTCATTGCGCAGATCTTTCAATGTTCAGTCATATGCTTCTAATGCGCGTTTGTGCGCCATTGTGCATTCGTCCCAGATAATGATTTTAGATGCTACAAAAACCTTGGCCATTGCGGAGCGTTTCGCAATGTTACATGTCGGTTGTTCAGTAGTTTGAAGGTTTAATGGCAGTTTAAACGCTGAATGAGCCGTACGGCATCCTTCTAACAATGTGGCCACTATTCCAGAAGAAGCAACTGCTACCGCAATGACGGATCTCGCTCGACCAGTGGCCAAAATCAATGACATGAGGAATGTCTTCACAGTTCCACCGGGGGCATCCAGGAAAAATAAGCCACCATTTTCCTCATCNCAGTTCCACCGGGGGCATCCAGGAAAAATAAGCCACCATATTCCTCATCAATTGCCTTGATTAATGTATAATACACTTCCTTCTGTTGGGGGTTCAACAGGGGCACATTCGTTTGAACCGATTGGTCTAATTCATGTCGATCATGTTCGCGTTCTCGTTCTAATTCTCGATTAAATGCGTCATTCATTCCTCGATCTGGCGCTGGCATGTCTAACCTGACTAACAAACTGCCGCACATGAGGTAACACATGTCTTCGATCAAGAGCAAAGCCTGGTTATGCTTCTCATCATTCACCTCAAGATCGGGATTTCTTGAACTGACACGAATTCTATGTAAAATGTCTTCTGACATGTCATCTTTGTATTTGTTCCACAGGTCACGTGGATTCGATGGGAAGCATGTCGAAATGATTATAGCAAATAATGTGNACGGATCTCGCTCGACCAGTGGCCAAAATCAATGACATGAGGAATGTCTTCACAGTTCCACCGGGGGCATCCAGGAAAAATAAGCCACCATTTTCCTCATAAATTGCCTTGATTAATGTATAATACAATTCCTTCCGTTGGGGGTTCAACAGGGGCACATTCGTTTGAACCGATTGGTCTAATTCATGTCGATCATGTTCGTGTTCTCGTTCTAATTCTCGATTAAATGCGTCATTCATTCCTCGATCTGGCGCTGGCATGTCTAACCTGACTAACAAACTGCCGCACATGAGGTAACACATGTCTTCGATCAAGAGCAAAGCCTGGTTATGCTTCTCATCATTCACCTCAAGATCGGGATTTCTTGAATTGACACGAATTCTATGTAAAATGTCTTCTGACATGTCATCTTTGTATTTGTTCCACAGGTCACGTGGATTCGATGGGAAGCATGTCGAAATGATTATAGCAAATAATGTGCGTATCTGACTTGGAAATGCAGAAATAATTGCTTCAGCGATTGTCGTGTCCCAATGAATCGTTTTCAAGCAAATTGAGCTCTTGACATGCAGCACGAAATGTTGGGCACACTATACCATTAACAGTTAGTAGTGATTCAAATGATGNATGCAGCACGAAATGTTGGGCACACTATACCATTAACAGTTAGTAGTGATTCAAATGATGTTGGCCCACGAACATTCACCAGTAACAACCGCAAATAGAATCATTTATCATTCTTCGGATGAACTGTGTAAGTATGACCAAGAGCATCAATAGAACGCACATCCGGATAACCAGGAACCGCATCGCCTTGCTTCCGACGTTGAAATTTCTTCGATGAAGTGTTCCAAGTGTAATAATGTGGCATCTCCGAGTCCAGCTTTTCTCGAGTTATAAATGGTGTAATTAACCCGACTTTGTTTCATATATATATATATATATACACACTTACCAACATATTTCATCAATTATATTTAAGCATTTTTATGCATCCTTGCACTAGACATTTTATCAAATTCCTTAATCACGTTACCATGCAGTTACATTTTCAAAGTTCTTTACTCATCTTGAAATCATGGTCACACATAAAGTAGACAACTAATTACTGCCAAACTGACTCCCTCACAAGACTGACCCCGCATTGCAGAGCTTGCGGAGATGATTGTGCAGGAGTCAGAGAGTGACACCTTTTGCAGGAGTCAGAGACTGACCTCTTCCGCAGGATTCAGAAACGGGCTTGTTCCGCAGGTGTCAGATACTGGCTCTATGAGTAGGAGTCATAAAATTACTCCTCCGTAATCAGCTCTGATAACTCGACAATGAGGGGTCAGTATTGGGTCGGTTTTGTAATGGGTCGGCCTTCTAATGGGTCGCTCTTGTGAAAGGGTTAGTCTGTCAGAAGTTAGTTGTCTGCTTAAAGTGTGACCATGAGTTCAAGCTAAGCGATGAACTTGTCTGGTAGAAATTATTTAAGATGTAACTGCATAGTAATGTAATTAAGGAACTTGATAAAATGTCTAGTTGAATGGATGCATAAAAATGCTTTAATCTCATTGATGACATATGCTGGTAAGTAGATATATATATAGAGAGAGAGAGGGAGAGAGAGAGAGAGAAATAGATAGGCAAAATAGGTTAATTTGTTGCTGCTGTGAAAAGGACATTGATTTTTTCATGAAGACGATGCAAGTCGATGATTGTACGAATTCTACTGCTCTACGGATGTACCATCTCTTACTGCTGGAAAATGATATGGAAACAGTCTCGCTTCGGTGGTAAGATCTTCACCAAAAGCTGCAATGCTCGTCGACATGAAAAAAGGCAATGTTTAGAAGGACCGACTTTCAAATCACTATCATGTACCAACTGGAGTGCAACATATCGTAGAAGCGATAATTTAAAAAGACAATGTAAAGTCAACGCATCTTTGCATTGCTCAAGAAAGCATGTGTTGACTTCATTACCTACTGTTGAAACACTATATAAAATGTTCGCTGACAACGACGCAACTCGCATGATAAACTGTTACAACAATGGGTACATTCAGTCCTTGTATTGTCAAACATTGAAGAACCACATCATGAACTTCAAGGATTCGTATTTTAAAAGCAAGCATGTAATGTCATTAATACCCCCAGCTGCATTGATGGTTACTGATTCCACAAATGATTATGACTTTACAGTTCATGCTAATGACGAAATGAAAAACCTACGAGGCGTGGTAGAGTCGTTATGAAGTCGACGAAAATTAAAATAAACAGACGTCGGCTCTAAATACTGATGCTGAGCATGCAATTCCTACAAAGAAAAGTAAACTTGATATTGAGGATGAAACATAAGGCAAAGACGGTCGTGAAGAAAGCATTTATGATAATGACTATGACGATAGTGTTAATGAAATATCTCACGAGATGAGTTATTATTCTCTCTACGTTCCCACGCATTTCCCCAACGATTTTCCTTCGACAATTGTTGTGAAGAAGGCAGAAGGCATCAAGNATGAAGACGATGCAAGTCGATGATTGTACGAATTCTACTGCTCTACGGATGTACCATCTCTTACTGCTGGAAAATTATATGGAAACAGTCTCGCTTCGGTGGGAAGATTTTCACCAAAAGCTGCAATGCTCGTCGACATGAAAAAAGGCAATGTTTAGAAGGACCGACTTTCAAATCACTATCATGTACCAACTGGAGTGCAACATATCGTAGAAGCGATAATTAAAATAGACAATGTAAAGTCAACGCATCTTTGCATTGCTCAAGAAAGCTTGTGTTGACTTCATTACCTACTGTTGAAACACTATATAAAATGTTCGCTGACAACGACGCAACTCGCATTATAAAATGTTACAACAATGGGTACATTCAGTCCTTGTATTGTCAAACATTGAAGAACCACATCATGAACTTCAAGGATTCGTATTTTAAAAGCAAGCATGTAATGTCATTAATACCCCCAGCTGCATTGATGGTTACTGATTCCACAAATGATTATGACTTTACAGTTCATGCTAATGACGAAATGAAAAACCTACGAGGCGTGGTAGAGTCGGTATGAAGTCGACGAAAATTAAAATAAACAGACGTCGGCTCTAAATACTGATGCTGAGCATGCAATTCCTACAAAGAAAAGTAAACTTGATATTGAGGATGAAACATAAGGCAAAGACGGTCGTGAAGACAGCATTTATGATAATGACTATGACGATAGTGTTAATGAAATATCTCACGAGATGAATTATTGTTCTCTCTACGTTCCCACGCATTTCCCCAACGATTTTCCTTCGACAATTGTTGTGAAGAAGGCAGAAGGCATCAAGAACGCTCATTATATATTTACCGAAGACCAGAATGAACTTGTTGGTAGACTGAGACATTTGATTTACCTCCAAAAGCGTGGGGATTTCTCACGATTTTTTGAGATATCTTCATTCATCAATCCATTGAAGCATCAGGGTTACATCAGCTAAATCTGTTGGTTGCAAACTACGATCTGCAAACAACTGAAATATGTATAGATCGAAATTACAAAATAATTAGAAAGGTAGAATATATCTAATAGGTTAATGAATATAATTTTTTTATACAAGAAGGGACTGTATAAGAAATTAAAAACAAATTTGTTTTTAATTTCTTATACAGTCCCTTCTTCTTCACGGACAGACTTAATAATTCATTGGTGTTAACAATCATTTGCAATAGTCTTTGCTTAGATAAAATTTATGTGAGCATGTGCAGGAGGAGGTTATGGTTCGATCTGAAGTATTATGTCTCACTTGGGTAGTTTAAAATCTACTGTGTTTTAATGGCGCACTAATGAAATAAGAAATGTTTTTAAAGGAATATTTTTGAGGAATGTTTCGCAACTATTTGGTTGGTCTGGTCAGTTGGCCCGGTAAGTTAGTTTGGCACTTTGGTATGGTAAACTCTGGTAGAAAATGTTTTTTAAATTTTACGAAGATTTTGTGCGAAGAGGTTAGCTACGATACTTTTATTAGGAGACTCTTTTCGAGATTGTCCATCATCGTTTGTTTGTATAGGTGGGTGGTATGACCTGTTGTTCTTGTGGATTGGTCTAGCCAGTTTTGCAAGTAGTGGTCTCGTCAGGAGCTAGTCATGGGCTAAGTCAGTCTCGTCAGGAACCTGCATTGGGTAAAGTTATTCTTAGGTGGAGTAAATTTTGGGTAGAGTTAATCTTGGGTGTAGTTAGTCTGAAGTGGAGTCACTCCTGGGTGGATTTATTCTTGGATGGAGTCTGTCTTCTACGGAGTTAATCTTCGATGGAGGTAGTCTTGGGTGCAATTAGTCGTTGGCTGGTATTATTGTTTGGGTATATTTGCCCTTGATGTGTCAATATAGTAATGGACAATTGATTGTATTGACTGTCATATTTTCTCTATTTTTCTGGTTCAGTATCATTGGGGTAAATATTCAGGTCGATAGCAGTCAACATGGTGGCTAAATCGACAGCTTCTCTTGTGGCGAAATAGCATTACTTAGGTAATGGAAAGGTAAATATATGACAAATAAATAAATGAATGTGGAGGGTGAAGTGCATTTGACAAAACGAACATAGGTGAATGGGAAGGGAAAGGGAATATTAATATCTATATGATTGATTGAAAGGGGTCAGTCGTCTGCAGGACGTAGTGCTAAGGAAACCTGTGGAAATTAAAGTTTTATAAATAAGATTTTTACACATTTTAAAAATTAATTTATAGAATTATTTAAAATATTTTTTTAGACTTTAATAATTTTTAAAAGTTATTAATTTTTTTTTGGATAATTCAGTAATTGTTTTTTAGTGTTCGAGGAGACAGTCATGGGGTCAAGTTCAAAAGTATAGTACAAAGTCACTTGGAGTAAATATGTTTACTGGGAGATGTAATAACATGGTGGATGGTCGGCTTCAGTCGCCCATGCCCTCTAAACACAAACATTCGAAATGTTTACTTTTATAAAATAATTTAATACATTTCGAAATAATTTATTATAATTTTTCATAATTGTAATAATTGTTATTATTGTTTTGAACATTTTTATTACAAATTTCCAATTTTTAGATTTAAGGTCATCCAATGTCACGGACATTAGGTCAAGGTCATGGGTAAAGATGGAAGTCACCCAGATCCATTATGGCAGTCGGGCAATGTCTGTGCATTTTTCCCACGATTTGTAATTTTTTTTTTCATTTTTCAATTTTTTCGGATTTTTCGTTAATTTCGGTTTCAAGGTCATCCAAGGTAATATGCATGGGGTCAAGGTCAATTATATATAAATATCATCCCAAATCCTTCCAATAGACCTTTTTTGCAAATGAGGTGATCGTTCTTTGGAAATGGGGGATCGTTGCTTTTTGNTAGACCTTTTTTGCAAATGAGGGGATCGTTCTTTGGAAATGGGGGATCGTTGCTTTTTGAGTGAAAAATTGGAAATTTTAAGAGAAAAATTGTCGATTTCAAGGAAGAAAGGGAAAATTTAAGGGAAAAATATAAATTCAAGATGGAGGTGGTCGGCGCCTGGTGCCTGTCACCCGCCCCCTTATGCGCGAATGTCCATTATCATATAACTGCTGTAATTTGAAAAATTAAGTGTCTGAGTAACTTAAATCATGTAAGTTGATGTGGTCTAATGTAGAACTACTTGTGTGAAGAATGTGGTGGGAATTGGTTTGCTGGTTTGTGGAGATGTGGCATAAAAATTATATTTTCTCATTTGAAGCAAACGTACAAAAAGGCTAAAAAAAAAAAAAAAAGGACCTCTGTGTTTGATGCTTATGATAGTTACTCTCAGCACACATACTGTGGGTTGAATTTGGTTAAATGGTTTAATAGATACAACTATATTGTAATTATTAATATGTTCTCTAATTTGAAAATTAATGTCTGCCACATTTAAATGTATTCATTATTTTGCCTACCGTATGCCTACTTTTATGCCAAATTTTTGTATATAACTGTTAATTTTTTCCTGAGAAAATAAAGTAATTTATTTTTATTCATATAATATTATCTTAAAAAATGACATGAAATAAGAGGCTTTGTGTAGACAAATTTGTTGTTTGTAATAGATATTGTATACTTACAAAAACAAGTTGAAATTAGTTACATTATTTCGTAGATGTGTCATAATTAGCTAAAATATTTATACAACGCCGTTTAAGAAATAAGTACATCACCTAATCAAAACCAATTAGTTTACATTGCCAGCTGAACTGTTACTTGTTTACCCCATTTGGTCGGAAACTCATGGGTTTTTCTCGATATGTGACACAAAAATTTAATTTCATGTGGCACTATCTTCTAAAACGGTACACAAAAATATGTAGAATATAAGCACCTGATGGTTTTAATAGACATGCCAGCAAACTCATTTAAGTTTAAATTGATGACATGAATTTGAAGAGAGAGAATGTTAGGCAAAAATGTATGTAGGGCAGCAATTTTTTAAATAATTTTCTGACCCTCGTAAGCTATGCCAGTTTAGGTCTTCTGGTGAAATCGGTTAATATGTAATTTCAAACTATGTGACATAAAATATATTAATACATGTGGTGCTATTACAAAAAAAAAACGAAACTTTGTGTATATGTTTCTCATGATTGTGATAGACAGCAAGCATACAAAGTTAACATGAAATAAATTACATGATTTCTACGATATAACCTACTTGTTAAATGTCTATACGGGCGAGATTTTGATAATATAGTTCTGGCACCTAACTCATATACACTGGAGAGCCAAAAAAAACTGGTATAAGTGTGCGTATGCAAATAACAGAGGTAGGGAACCAATCAGAGCAACGCGATGCGGTCGGCAGCGCCTACATAATACAACAAGCGTCTGGCAAAGTTGCTAGATCGGTTACAGCTGCTACAATAGCTGGTTATCAAGATTTCAGTGGGTTTGAAGATGGTGTTATAGTCGGCGCACGAGAGATGGGACATATCATCTCCGACGTAGCGATAAAATTTGGATTTTCGCGTACGGGCCATTTCACGAGTGTACCGTGAATATCGGGAATCCGGTAAAACATCACATCCTTGACATCGCTGCAGCCCGGCCGGAAAAATATCGTGAACGAACGGGACAAACGACGACAGACTAGAATCATTAAACGTGACAAACGTACAACCTTTCCTCAAATTGGCGCATATTTCAACGCTGGGGCATCAACAAGTGCCAGAGNTAGAATCATTAAACGTGACAAACGTACAACCTTTCCTCAAATTGGCGCATATTTCAACGCTGGGGCATCAACAAGTGCCAGAGTGCGAACAATTCAACAGACCATCATTAATATGGGCTTTCGGAACCGAAGGCCCACTCGTGTGCCGTTGTTGACTGCACGACACAAAGCTTTACGCCTCGCCTGGGCCCGCGAACGTCGCNCCGAAGGCCCACTCGTGTGCCGTTGTTGACTGCACGACACAAAGCTTTACGCCTCGCCTGGGCCCGCGAACGTCGCCATTGGACTGTTGATGACTGCAAACACGTTGCCTGGTATAATGAGTCTCGTTTCCAATTGTTTCGGGCGGATTGACGTGTACGGGTATGGAGACATCCTCTTGAATCCATGGACTCTACATGTCAACAAGGGACTGTTTAATCTGGTGGAGGCTGTGTCATAGTATGGCACGTGTGACGTTGGCGTGAAGTGGGACCCCTGATATGTCAAGATACGACTCTGAGAGGTCACAGATACGTAAGCATCCTGTCCCATCGCCTGCATTCATTCATGTAAATTGTGCATTTCGACCGACGTGGACAATTTCAGCAGGAAAATGCCACACCCCACACGTCGAGAGTTGCTAACGAGTGGCTCCAGGAACACTCTTCTGACTTTAGACACTTCGNGAAAATGCCACACCCCACACGTCGAGAGTTGCTAACGAGTGGCTCCAGGAACACTCTTCTGACTTTAGACACTTCGATTGGCCACCTAAATCACGAGACATGAATATTATTGAGCATATCTGGGATACCTTGCAACGTGCTGTTCAGAAGAGATCTCCACCGCCTCGCACTCCTATGAATTTGTGGACTGCCCTGCAGGTTTCATAGTGTGAATTGCCTTCTGTATACCTTCAGACATTAGTATGGTCCATGCCACGTCGTCTTGCGGCACTTCTGCGTGCTCGCGGGGGCCCTACACGATATTAGGCAGGTGTACCAGTATTTGTTGGCTCTTCAGTGTACATTTATATTGCCTACTGTCCTACTAATTGTTTGCTAAATGTGTTACGATTCGGATGTTTGTTTTACGAGATATGTCGTAAAAAAATATATTTTCTTTCATATGGCGATATGCTACAATATGGCCTACNGTTGGCTCTTCAGTGTACATTTATATTGCCTACTGTCCTACTAATTGTTTGCTAAATGTGTTACGATTCGGATGTTTGTTTTACGAGATATGTCGTAAAAAAATATATTTTCTTTCATATGGCGATATGCTACAATATGGCCTACAAAAGTGCCCATTTGTTGGCATGCAATAAATNATGCCTTGCAACGTGCTGTTCAGAAGAGATCTCCACCGCCTCGCACTCCTATGAATTTGTGGACTGCCCTGCAGGTTTCATAGTGTGAATTGCCTTCTGCATACCTTCAGACATTAGTATGGTCCATGCCACGTCGTCTTGCGGCACTTCTGCGTGCTCGCGGGGGCCCTGCACGATATTACGCAGGTGTACCAGTATTTGTTGGCTCTTCAGTGTACATTTATATTGCCTACTGTCCTACTAATTGTTTGCTAAATGTGTTACGATTCGGATGTTTGTTTTACGAGATATGTCGTAATAAATATATTTTCTTTCATATGGCGATATGCTACAATATGGCCTACAAAAGTGCCCATTTGTTGGCATGCAATAAATACTTGCATTGTACGTGGCCTTACGGTACGTTAGATATAATTAACAAGATATTTATATGCCTTCATATTGAAAATAGGTTTTTTATCGATATAATTGTAAATGTCTACATTACCTTCCGTTGTATTGTTTGCGTGCTAATTTTGGTGAGAATCAGGTAAGTAGTTTTCTATATATAACGTTAAAGCTAAATTTTTTATGCAGGGTTATCTTCCAAAATGGCGGATCAATGACATATTTACCTATAAAATAACTACCTACATGATGTAGTGTTTACTTACAAAATCTGGTTAACATATTTAAAATGGCTCCTAAAATATGATATAGCACCCTTAATGACAAAAACAACAATGTTTAAAATAATCACATGGTGTGGTTAAANACAAAAACAACAATGTTTAAAATAATCACATGGTGTGGTTAAAATATTTAAGAGTCATATGTACTTAATATGTTTATTATGCGTACCGCGTTTGGTGAAATTCGTTTTACGCGTTCAAGTTCATATGAGTATATNGATGTAGTGTTTACTTACAAAATCTGGTTAACATATTTAAAATGGCTCCTAAAATATGATATAGCACCCTTAATGGCAAAAACAACAATGTTTAAAATAATCACATGTTGTGGTTAAAATATTTAAGAGTCAGATGTACTTAATATGTTTATTATGCGTACCGCGTTTGGTGAAATTCGTTTTACGCGTTCAAGTTCATATGAGTATATNATGTACTTAATATGTTTATTATGCGTACCGCGTTTGGTGAAATTCGTTTTACGCGTTCAAGTTCATATGAGTATATATACACACAAAAACACACCCAACTACACACACATTAAACCACGCACTTTAAGACGTGATATTGATCTTGTATGCCTATCTTTCCTTTGGAAAGTAGGCTAAAATCAAAGTAATGTATATTCTCAATATTTATACACAGTATATCATTATCTAACAAGTATAGTCTTAGTACACAAAATAACACTAATGAAGACATAAGTTAAAAGGGGGGAAATATCCACACTGCGTTCTACAAAAACTCGTACTCAATTTGGTATAATTATTTCGTAGATCAAAGCACATATATAATATCTTAATTTGGGCGTGCCGCTGTAGTGAAGTTGTTAGACTGCTGGCTTTCCACGAAGATGAACAGGGTTCGATTCCTCGTAAGGTGCCCCCCCACCTTTCCCATCGCATTTTCACATGTGCGAATCGTGCCGAACGATGCCGCTGGTCAGCGGATATTGTCGTGGATCTCCCGCTTTCCAGCCCTTGCATTCCAGCTTTGCTCCATATTCAGTTCGTTTCACCCTCATCGGCTCCCAAGACCTCGATGTTAAGAGCCGCCCAAATCTCTCCACTCACTCGCCCAAATTTTGACGAGATCGTTAGAGTTTTGTGTGCCTCACAATCACAGTCGTTGTTGTAGGTAAATGCGGGTGAGATACCACTAATCGTGTTTCATTATTCATCAGCCGAGATCAAATGTTTACAATTTCAAGCAATAACCTCATCCGAATCGCTTCTTTCTGTGTTAGAAGGCAAAAGTACTTACAAGAATAGCTGAATACATCCGCAGCACTGTAATTTTGTTCCTATCAGTTAATATTCAGTTCTAGATTAATATAACGATTTCGTATCTCTGTATGATCCATGCATTTAGCGGATAGGGAAAGANGTTAATATTCAGTTCTAGATTAATATAACGATTTCGTATCTCTGTATGATCCATGCATTTAGCGGATAGGGAAAGAAATTAAACGGAAAACTATATTTGATGTTCGTACTCGCAGATTTTTCTTGTATGCTGCAGACAAAGTGGATTTAATATGTGAACACACAGGAAACACGTGAATGTATTCTGTTTTCAATTACACGTACGCCAAATAAAAGAGTATTCGCATAAATAATGAAGTAAATAAGCATCAAAAGAACGGACATAAGAACTTAATAACAAGTAATCAAACAACCGGACGAGGAGAGGTAGCAAATATAGGTTCTCTATACAAAGAACTATGTGCAACACGACAAAGACAGCGCACACATACACACGAGTTGTGGCGGTTGCTCCTCGTGGGTAGTGCACAGAATCCCACCAAGCCAGAAATGGTTGCATCTCCAGTGGACCGGCAGCCGATCTTTACATGTGACAAACGTGATGGACGTTGTCGTAGTTCGTTGGGGTTTCGCAGAATACTCCCTTGTTTCCCCATTCTTGCAATCCGTCGCTACTTCTTCGTCATGTCATGCTGAACACCTAATTTATGATCACAATCCAAGTCTTAATATTCACAACAAACACGGTAACAGTTAAGCAGACAGAATTTGCACAACTAACTGGGCGGCACAAGGGAAATGCACAAGAAGACAGTAGGCTTCTCACAAGGTACGAGAGTTATTCGGAAAGTAAGGTCCGAATCGCCGTAGCTAATCGAATGTCGCGCAAACATTGTAACGCACATGCGCACCTACGCCCGGCATGCCTTGCTCGTCAAACGACGCCATTTGCACTGGTATTGTTGAAGTGTGTTGTTTACAGTGTCAGTTCAAAATGTTTAAAACAATTGATCAGCCCGCAGACTGTAAAATACGGTCAGTGATTCGGTTTTTGACAGCAAGGAACGTTTCAGCAGCGGAAGTTCATCAACAGATAAGTCAAGTGTATGTGCCCAGTGCGATGAGTGACTAGAAAGTGCGTAAGTCGGTGACAGCTTTCAAGGACGGACGGGAAAATGTCCATGATGAACCGCAATCAGGCCGACCATCAATAATCACACAATATTTGGTCAGAGCTGTGGACGAAAATATTCGTGAAGACCGGCTATTCACAATTTCAACTTAAGCATTGGAATTTCCGAATGTGGGTAAAAAAACTTTGCACAAAATTTTCTCTGAACGTTGGGTTCCCAGGCTGCTTACTGAGGAACAACAAATTGAAATAATAGTTTGTGCTCTTGATTTTTTGTACCGATATCATAAGGAAGGTGATCAATTTTTAGAGAAGATAGTCACAGGGGACGAGACGTGGGTTTCTCACATGACCCCAGAGTCTAAACGTTATTCAATGGAATGGCGTCACCCGACATCACCAGTCAAAGTAAAGTTTATGCAGCAAGGGACAACAATCAATGCAGCCGCTTACTGCGATACCCTGACTAATCTTCGACGTGCAATACGAAATAAGCGACGTGGCCTTCTGACGCCTGGAGTTTGGTTGCTGTATGACAGTCCCAGGCCCCATTCTGCCATTCACACCCAAAATCGTATCAGATCTTTAGGATGGGAACATATTGCCCACCGTACAGTCCAGACATGGCACAGAGCGATTTTCACTTGTTCCGCTATTTTATGAGTTCTTGCCAATTGGTACAAAATACATATATGCAGGTGTAAAAAAAACCATACATTTACCGGAAACACTGCAAGGTTAATGATAAGGATAAACATATAATACATTTACGTAGGTCCATGGCCAGGCAAGCGCCAGCCGGCCAGAGAGGCGGTTACTGTAGAAGGGTCAGGGGAAAATAGTACGCCCTCTCTTCACTAAACGTGCGACAGGAAGGACCTACAAACTCCATATGACCACCTAACAACCATGACGAAAGCAATCCTACGTCAAAAAGGTAAACGCCTTTATGTAGGCAAGCGCTTCGTCACAGATAACGAGGTGAAAGAAGATGTTACAGACTGGTTATCCTCACAGGCGGCAGACGTCTCTGACTTAGGGATACAAAAGCTTGTAGAACGTTATGATAAATGTTTAAACAAATATGTAAACTGTGCAGAAAAATAGAGAAACATGTAAGGAATTAAATAAAAAAAGTTTTTTAAAATCCGTAATGGTTTATTTTTTATAATAAATCGGACATTACTTTCCGAATAACCCTCGTATAAGTGACGTTTCTAGAACTGATATCTGTTTCTATCTTTAATCAACCATTCAAGCTGAAGCACATAAAAATTCTTTCTGAGAAATAGTAAATGAGGCGTTTGTGTAGATAAACTCCCATCCTAAGATTTTTTGGCTATTTTTTTTGTGCTACTGCGCCAAATCATAGGTCTTCTGTAACGTAAAACTAATTTTGTGATGAGGTTCATGCAAATAAAGAAATCATTTTGTTAATTGAACATTACAAATTAAAAATAAAAATGAGAGCTGCTGTTGGCTCCCACGCACAAAACCACGTCCCTTCTGGCCACGTGTTGTTACAAGACAGCCCGCGTCCCTGACAGCTACTCGGGAACTGTCTCACGAAATTGTTTCGAAATAAATAAACGCCTGCGGATATAATCGTTGGGAGATTTAATTCAAAATAATTGTAATGTTGCGTGCGGGAATTTTCGCGCGCAAGGTTCAGTACGGTGGCAACCGAGTGTGTTTCCTAGTGCAGTGAATTGTCTGACTGGCATTCGGAAAACAAGTGAACCTTACGGCGGGCCAGAAAACGGGTGGTGCCCAAGTGGATTTTCCATTCTAATTCTTAATTATATGGAAATATGAAATCAAGAACATTACTTTATCTACGTAATACACTGGTGGAAAATGAAATATGAACACCACTAAAGCGGTGACGAAGAAACACCATATGCGCACCGGGCACTGATAGAGGACAATGATTAACTGTGCTGTGCTGTGGACAGACTAGGAACCCGCGTAGCAGACATAAAACAGCCGAGCCCAATACAATGGCATTTGACTGGGTGAAAAAGTAGTCTGTTTTTTTCAAAGCATCGACCTGTGTGTAGTAAGCATTGTAGACATGCCATGACGGCGTAGACGACCACACTTCGTGCAATTAACGGACTTTGAACGAAGTCGTATTGTAAGCCCCAGGGAGGCTGGATGGTCCTTCCAAAGAATTTCCCAACGCGTAGGACGTGAAATGTCTGCTGTGCATCATTGGCGGTTCCGATGGTCCAACGGTGGTGCACACGCTCGTCAACCTGGTTCCGAACGGCAGCGGCATATGGATTCCCGCCTGGACCACCGCACCAGACGAGCAGCCATTGCTGATCGCATGGTGACNACCCATTGTGTCAGCTAAGACCATCACCAACCGTTTGCTGGATACTGGACTACGATCAATAGTTCCGCTCGCCAGGCTTCCTCTCACACCTCATCTCCGTGCATCCCTACCTCTGATGGTGTTGCGAACAACACAACTGGAGGGATTAATGGCGCAAAGTTGTGTTTAGTGTTGAGAGTAGATTCTGCCTTTGCGCCAGTGAGGTCGTTTGCAAGTGCGATGTCGACCAGGAGATCGGCAACAACAAGCGTGTATACGGCAGCGACATACAGGACCAANGGTCGTTTGCAAGTGCGATGTCGACCAGGAGATCGGCAACAACAAGCGTGTATACGGCAGCGACATACAGGACCAACTCCTGGCATCATGATCTGGGGAGCAATAGCCTACAATCACCCACCGTACGCTTCTGGTGTTTGTAAAAAGAACACTGAACAGTGAACACTACATCTAGAACATCAACCAGCCCCTTTTGTTGCCGTTCCAACAACGCTAAGGAGATTTCCTCTTCCAGCCGGACAATTCCCGTGTACACACGTCTCGTGTTACCTACTCCCCTGGCCAGCGCGATCACTCGACCTGTCCGCCATTGAACATGTGCGGGACATGATGAAACGGCGTTAGGTGTGGTCTGCGATACCGGCAACAAACCTCCGNTGTCCGCCATTGAACATGTGCGGGACATGATGAAACGGCGTTAGGTGTGGTCTGCGATACCGGCAACAAACCTCCACCAATTGCAACAACAGGTGGAATTAGCTTGGAACACTATTCCCCAAGATGATATCTGTCACCTTTATGATCGACTCTATGCACGACTCCAAGGCTGCATCGTCGCTAAAGGAAGCTACACAAGATACTGACATTGTTGTTCACGACATTTTGTAGTCTTTGTCCATAGGTCTACGACCCTGTGATCATTATCATATGCAGTGTACAACTTGTATAATTATTCTATAAAACCTTCATTCGTGTGTGACCATTGCGTCTGGGTGTTTATTTTCCATTTTACAAGAGTGTATATTTGGTTAAGATTTTTTTCTTTGGCTATATTTTAAATTAACCAAACATTCACATACAGCAATAGCCGATAGAGTGTAAAGTTTTCAAATAAAAATTCCCTAAACTTTTTATAACTAATAACGTATATAAACCACAAAATCCGTAAATATTAAAAGAGAATTTTTATGAAATTCATAAAACTGCATTGTGAAGAACTCTGAAACAAAATATTTATCACAAAACAAACTTCTTAATTATAACCATGGTTTCGTTCTCTTAAAATGTCCTGTTACAAAACTTAAAAAATATTCATATGTTTTTTTTGCGACATAATAAATTTCAGTTAATTTTATGACAAATATTTCGAAATGTTTACTGATTCTGTGGCTCTTCCGCCTAATTTTCTGC
The DNA here is from genome assembly GCA_002778355.1 of Clitarchus hookeri. NCBI lineage: Eukaryota > Metazoa > Arthropoda > Insecta > Phasmatodea > Phasmatidae > Clitarchus > Clitarchus hookeri. The sequence continues at coordinate 57,545 of NQII01008828.1, forward strand.
AAAAATCTGATACATTTTAAATAATTAACTATGTAGTTTATATGATAGTTATATGCAGTCGAATATCTTATCAATAAGATTAAAGCCAACAAAATATGTTATGTAGTTCAAATTCTGTTCTTGATTTTAGGTTTCGGTAATTCACATGCTGCGATAATAAAGTAAAGAAAGTTAAATATAGCAAAGCCGGCAACAGACGGCAGGAAACTCTTCGATTCGACGGAAGCCAATGTATGACCACTCGTCAAAGCATCCTCCTATTACAATACGATCTGGATTCCCGCTTCACTAAAATTAAAGCATGCTTCGGACTCTACAGGGTTGCAACACCGTTCTACCTTGAATACATACCCACTCTAGTTCAGTACGAAAATTTCCCTCTTATGAACGTTTTCTGAAAATTCATATTTCAAAATAAGACTCGTTCAAGGTTAATAAAACCATATTTAAATCAAATTGGCAGTAAACCTCTGTTCCCAGCCGTTTCTATTATAGCAAACATTCTAAGGGGCATACTGACAGTAAAGCTGGAAGCTATTTAGGAAAAAGTAATTTGATTTATTTACGTAGAATCAAATTTTTAATGTTTAAATTCGTGAAAATTAAATTTATTCCATTTAAATGTTTTTTAATGCACATATAATTTTTTTATATTTAGAACATTAGGAATTCCTTTCGCTCTGCTAGAAATACTATGCTTTCACTTAAGAATGCACTGGACATTAATGATAAATTTCCTAACCATAGTGCCGGTAGCAAAAAATAAGAAACTGTAATACTAGGAAAGTTTTTACTAACATTGTGAGTCTTGTGTATGACGTCTTGTGCCAGAGAGGACTGTGTTAATTAAGGACGTAAGAAATAAATTGATAGTAATGCATCACTCTGGCAAAATATTTGTTCATAAAGTTTATTAAATTACTGACTGGGAATAACTTATCTTAAATTTTCTATATTGGCAATAAGGAAAGTGTAAAATTAAGTTAATATGTTTAGAAATTATTTAACGCTTTCTCAGTGGACGCGCAAATATGATAATACACTAACGTCTGTGAAAAATGCAACACAAATAAGGATACATGTATTTGAAATAACTTATACCAAGGATTAGGTACATCACAATAAACAAATGATTAGGATTACAGAACTGTACATGATCTCTGTCTTTGAGAATTCAGTTTGATGTGAAGTCCCCACGTGCTGCAATCAGAACCCCGAACGTCGTAGCATGGAATCAAAGAGGACCAGAATATGTTCTTGGGGAATCTCCCTCCACGCGGATTGTTTGCGAATCCACAAAGCAACAACCGTGGAAGCTGGAGGTCCGTGACGAACAAGTCGCGGACCAAAGATATCCCAGACATGTTCGATGGGCAACATGTCAATTGAAGGTGTAGGAGAGGGAAGAAGTGGAAACTGTCGTTCATTGAAGAAGGATTGCACATTCCTCGCCACATGTCATTGTCCTGCTGAAATATGGCCAGTGCAGTCGCCTGAAGGAGAGCAGTATCTCGGTCTCTAAACTTCAATATGTAGGAGTCGAGATCGGATATTGTATCCAATGGCGCCCCAAACCATCATACTTGGCGTTTGTCCGCTATGCCGCTCCACAAAGCAGGCTACCAGATTGCGGTCACCACGGAAGCGTCTAACACGTATGCGACCCTCGTCCGAAAACACTACATTGCAGTCTGAGGCATTTGTAGTTCCTGGACAATCGAAGCCGACGCACTGGCATGCGTGTCACCATACCAGCCCGCAGCAGATGGTGTCGAATCGTCAACGCAGCAGGTCCACACCTGTTGCATTGCTTCAGTGTCGAGTCAACACTGTAGACGAGACTGTAGGGTCCGTTATGGTCATGCAGACAAGATGGCGGTTATCCTGTGCTATGGTCACATTGCGTGGTCCAGTACTCGCTCGTCGCTGCGTACGACCCTCTTCTATCCACTGGTGCCACACACACATCACTGTCGTAGCAGCATACCCTGTACGAGCCAAAATGTTATCGTATGATAAACCCGTTTCCCAGAGACCTCTCATTCTGCCCGGTTTAAACTCGCTCACCCACATGCTGATATGGCTCCCTTTGACGTGGACAAGGCACACTGGCATTTGCTTTCACTTAGTTTGACGGCTCTTCATTGACTGAGCTTGGCGTAACACGGACCTTTCCGGTCACACACGAGAGGGCGCTGCTAGGCCTAAATGAACGCCATCTCTCTGCAATAGTAATCACTTATTGCTACCACACTGTTCTACACATCCTCCGAGTTTGGACTTCTTCGGGCCAATCTTTCTGGGTGTTGCAATTTTTACAATCAATAGTGTATGATCCATATTAACGGCAATTTTACATATAGCGGAAGGACACTAAATGACGAAAAGGGCGATTAAAATTTTCATCTCAGTCTAGAAATTATTTTAATCAACACTAGTTATAAAGTGTTCATGTTTAGCCTACTTTCCGAAGGAATTAAAAGCTTATGAGATAACTTTTCTATCTCTGTGTCTGTGTTTGTATTTTTGTATGTGCTCGTGTCTATGCTTTTGTCTCCCCCCACCACTATAAAAATCTTTTGAACGCGTGAAAATAATTTCAAAAAACTTGGTACACATAGTAATTAATATCAACATATATTTTTATAGTTTTCGAAATGTACGGTGATACTTCATGTCTCAGGAACGATTCAACCGAAAACCAAACTTTGGATGATGACAGTGCATCAAGTAATCCTTGAATTAAGAATTGGATATTATTATAGCTCTTAATTTTGAAAGATAAAACCATATGAAAAAATTAAGATTTTACGTTGTATCTCGAAAGCTATGCATCCAATTCTCGCCAAATTTGGTAAGTAAGCAACACTATAATTAGCAATGTAATCGTAAACGATTTACATTTATTTAGCATATATTTTCAAAATCTCGGCCACACAAATATTTTATGTTTATTTGGTATAGCTATCATACTATTAGAGCCATTTCAACCAAATGTTGTATGCTGGAAGTTTTTATGCCAACAAATAGCGACTTTGAAATGTCATTTTTAAGACAGTGTTACGTAAATAAAGTTTGTATGTCTTATCGCGGGAAAATTTGAGCAACAACTACCAAATTTGGCTAACAAGTAGTACAATGCATGTGATTTCAATTGGCATGTTTTAAAAAAGTCATACAGTTATTTTTAAAATGGTGACCATAAAACATTTTTAGCTTCAAACCATGTAACATAACATTGTATGCTGACAATATATATTTCAACCATCAAATGTGTCCACACAAAGTCTCTTTCTTACGTCATTTGGTAAGATAGCAACACATAAAGAATTAAAATTTTTCTCATATCTCCGGGAAAAAATACAAATTCACCCCTCTCCGCCCCCCTTCCCAAATCCATGGTAAACTGAGATTTGGCGAACAAAACAAATCGCACTACAGAAGGCTAAGTAAACTGATTGGTTTTGAGTGGGCGAGAAAATTATTTTCAAAATGGCCACCATTTAAACATTTTAGCTCAGAAAAAGCATAAGAAAATCCGAAAAAAAATTTCTTCTTAAATTTCTATCTGTAATATCTGTAATAACCATAAAATTTTCTATAAAGATACTCGCGTCACTCCCATGTTGTAAGACAGCCAACATGAAAAACTAAATTGTTATGTTATATCTGGGGAAACAATCAACCGATTCCTACCAAATCTGCCATACAAATAGCACTATAGCAGAACATGTAAAATAGTATGTGTTCAGTGGGTTAGTCACTTACTTTAAAAATGGCGACTGTAATTACATTTTAGCGCTGTGTGCCATACCTACAAAATTATATAACCGATTTAAACCTAAATTTTTATACTGGAGGTAGCTATGACAATAATAAATGTGCAAATATATATCTTACCTGTCCACTTTTTTAAAGATCGTCACATGAATAATGGAAAGTTTTATGCCATATCTCGAGCACCAATCAATCTATTTCCGTCAAATTTCACACGCAAATAGTTCTGTAGATTATTTAAACTGACACGTTTTAATTGCGGCAGGCCTTTTTTAATAACGTTAAGATAAATAATTGATATAATTATTTTATGATCAATAAAAAATTTAACAAAACTCAATCAAATTTTGTACACTTATGGTTTCCCATTAGAAGCTTCAATTTTGTATGAAGAGATCCACATGTGAAAGTCATTTTTTTTAATAGGTCTAGGTAAGATGATTGAACATTTTGACATATTTCAGGGAACCATTGAACTTATTTCCGCCATATTGTTCACACCATTAGTGCTACAGAAGACCAAGTAATCTTACCTGACTTAAGTGGGGTAAGTCACTGATTTTCAAAACGGTGGCCTCATAAATATTTTAATAGATATGTAATATTTATCACAAACATTCAACCAAAATTCAACCAATCCTAGTTTTCTAACAATTTCTTTTAGAAACATCGTAGTAAGAAATTTTTTTCGGTAAATTTACAAGGTAGCACCAAAGAAGACAATTAAAATTATATTACATAACTCAGCGACCAATCAACCGATTCCCATCAAAATTATAACGCAAGTAACATTATGGTAGGCCATGTAATCTTACGTATTTTAAGTGACTCAAGCACTTATTTTTCAAATTAAAGCTCTGCAAATCTTTCAGGATTGCTAACACTATTATTCAAAACATTAAACTGATTGCATTCGAAGTTGATGCTCTAAATCCTACCTCCGTAATGCAGTTGGTTGCACGCTAGCTTGCGATACGATGTTTCATGGGTTAGAGAACCGGGTAAGTCACGCGTGTATTTGTAATTGTCTCACAATTTTTGTGTATGTAAATGGTTTCATCTTCAATGAAAATGCTGTCAACGAGACGTCCAAGGCCTAACTACCATCAAATTTTTTAACAACTTCAAAAATTATTTGCACCCACGTAGAGGAAATCGGGCTGATTGTAAATAGCAGCTCGGTGGGTTTTCTCGGGAATCTCCCGTTTCCCCCGCCCTTGCATTCCGGCACTGCTCCACACTTATCTCGCTTCACCCTCATCGGCTCTCAATACGTCTTTGTTAAGAGGAGTCAATTTCTTTCTTCACTCTCGTCTCCGAATGCAAAAATTATTAAACATTATACATTAATGCTAATTTTTCCATGTGTTTAAATGCCAGAGGCAATTTTAATAATTTATTAATATTGTATTTTTTAGGAAGGGATAACTGAAAACACCTCCAAAGCTAACGTTAATTTGGTGCAATTCTTGAACTTCTTGAATATATTTTCCAGCCGCTGAAGCTGGCATATAGTTGGATAAAACATATTCGCGCTATTTATGCTTATACCTAAGAGTGCCTTAAAAAAATTAAAAAAAAAAGTATTAATGATAAAAAAGTATAAAATAAACATAACCAATTACAAGCAGGAATTAACTGAGGTGTATATTACAACCTAAATAATTTAACCAGCAGGAGAATTTCCCGATTACCCCGTGGCTGCGTGAATGTATCACACGTTCAGTACAGCGCCACACGGAGGCATTTCGACTAAGCGCGGAGTNCGTCTTTGTTAAGAGGAGTCAATTTCTTTCTTCACTCTCGTCTCCGAATGCAAAAATTATTAAACATTATACATTAATGCTAATTTTTCCATGTGTTTAAATGCCAGAGGCAATTTTAATAATTTATTATTATTGTATTTTTTAGGAAGGGATAACTGAAAACACCTCCAAAGCTAACGTTAATTTGGTGCAATTCTTGAACTTCTTGAATATATTTTCCAGCCGCTGAAGCTGGCATATAGTTGGATAAAACATATTCGCGCTATTTATGCTTATACCTGAGAGTGCCTTAAAAAAATTTTAAAAAAAAGTATTAATGATAAAAAAGTATAAAATAAACATAACCAATTACAAGACGGAATTAACTGAAGTGTATATTACAACCTAAATAATTTAACCAGCAGGAGAATTTCCCGATTACCCCGTGGCTGCGTGAATGTATCACACGTTCAGTACAGCGCCACACGGAGGCATTTCGACTAAGCGCGGAGTAATGCCTGAGGTACATGTCAGTGATGAAAAAGCGCAAGAGTTCGATGACCGGAACCGCTGTGGCTGCCTCGTGCTTGCCGCAAAATGAAATGAGCATATATGTTGCGCAATCGATACGGTCGAAAAAACCGCGGCACGCCATGTGGACGTTTACCATCTCGCATCATACGAAATTAACCAGGTGTCTGCAGCGATCGTTATGCTTCTTGCGGTAACTGCAACTGGGAATAAAGTGGCCACTTACAGTGATGTTTTATACGATATTTATTTGTGTTTCCTTTGCTTGAATTTTTGTTTGCATATTTTTTGTCTGTGATTTATAAAAATCATGATTGCTTCCCAAAATAGAAAATTGTAACTTCACGCTTTGCCAAATATCACTAAGCTTTTATAATAGGCACATATTATTATGTATCTTCACATCCACACCGAAAATACGTTCAATAATTCACGGTACCAAACATAATTGTACTTATATTTTAAGTTAATTTGTATTCCTACTGGACTATCTGTAATATTTAATATGTATGTATGTAAACAACAATTGAAAAAGTTTTTGAATAAAAAAAAAGATATATTAATATTTTGTTACGAGGCGCTTGAGTGGCGTATCCGAGTTCGTGAGGAATGGAGGTATTAATCAAAATAAAATAACTAAATTAAATTATATTTTATTCACACACCTATTATTTACAGCATTAATCTATCTCCACTATTGAGTGAGTGCAATATTTAATGTCTTACTGAACTCTTATTTAAGTCCTCCTATGTGTGTATGTTTGCCTATAGTCAATTAGTACACATTCATCCTTTAAACACGTTCACGCTTTCTGTAACCATCATTTGTAATGTCTAACACTCGCACATCCACTAAAATAGTACAGCCTGCCAGTCGTATTCTTCACTGCATCGATGCTCGCAGTCACAGATTTTACTCCCGCTGCGCTGGTCAGTTCTTTC
>NQII01008829.1:0-30409 GCA_002778355.1 Clitarchus hookeri
CTCCCGTTATTACAGCGACAGGAGCCCGGACGCACGGCCGGCTGGCCCGTTCTCCCGTTATTACAGCGACAGGAGTCCGGACGCACGGCCGGCTGCCAGGTCTCCCGTTATTACAGAACCAACAGCTCGCCTGGAAGTTAAATCCAGAAATCAGCACTACTTAAACATTGAAAATATAATCCAATATGGAGGGCGTCGAGAGTGTAACCTAAACTTTAAAAACTTAAACAAATGTGGTTACCACCTGGTTGCTAAATCGGAAGATCGCCTGGTGGCAATATCGATTATTATAACACTAGTGCCACCTAGGTAATGTAAAAGTAAACATATGAAATCCAATATGGTGGCTTCAGCAATGTATAAACAAATGACCAAAGAAAAACCAAGATGGCTGCATACGATAGAATTATTAAAGGTGAATTGTGATTGACAGTGAAGGAGGGGGTGAAGGAGGTCAGTCGTCTTCCGGGCGTGGTGCTAGGGAAAACCTCCGGAAATTAAATTTTTTAAATACATTTTTAATAATTAATTTGTAATAATAATTTATTAATAATTTTTGAGAAATTTTTATATAAATTTTTGGAATTATTTATTTATTTTAATTTTTTTGTATTTTTGGGTTTTTAAGGACTAAGGTCATTGTGGTCAAGTTCAAAGGTCGAGGTCCCCGACATACAACATGGTGGACAAGATGGCCTCCGGGACCGGAATGACAGAGCATGAACAGCACCGAGTTCCGGTCCCAGGTCCCGATGTCCCAGACTTCCCATAATATTTCTACTACTTACAATATGAACCTTAATAAATCATGTCAAGATAGCACAGTTGGCAAGACGTCGGGTTCTGTAATATAGATAATTTTAAGCCGTAATGACGCAGGCTCGAATCTCCTCCCGGCTGTAATTTGTTTTCATTAGCAATATTTATTTTTGTGACAAAATAACAGTACCTAATTTAGTTCACACAGGAATGTATTTTTAAAGGTGATAACACCACCTTAAAGTTGGCGGTATAGAAAGGATATAAGGTTCTTACATTATTATTTTAATAGTGCACTAACATAATAACTTAATAGCATATTGCATTATCAGCAACATTAGTTACTGACGGCTCACAGATAACAAACAATTAATGTTGTAGTAACATTAATACTGTTGCCACAACATTAGACTTTTTTCTGTGTAGGGCCGGCCGTCTGTTTTCCGCGATAAGATTATTTACGCGGAGGCTAGACTTCAATATCCTATGTGCACATTTGCAGACTTCATTAGACTATAGGCCGCTTGTCTTTGTGTGAAGACAGTCTGTTACAAGAGTGAGTCAATCAGAGTTACAGTAAGTCTCTCCGATACTGACGGTACGTGAATCACAAGCAGACGAATAAGACGCGTAACAATTCAAATGATTCAATCGCCACATGGTTCAGAAACACAACTTGCCCTGGAACCTTTTCGCTAATAAAAACATAAATTTTACAGGCCCCTAGCCATTTCATACAAAAACCNTTGTTACAAGAGTGAGTCAATCAGAGTTACAGTAAGTCTCTCCGATACTGACGGTACGTGAATCACAAGCAGACGAATAAGACGCGTAACAATTCAAATGATTCAATCGCCACATGGTTCTGAACACAACTTGCCCTGGAACCTTTTCGCTAATAAAAACATAAATTTTACAGGCCCCTAGCCATTTCATACAAAAACCGCAATCATACGGTATTCAAACTCAAATAATTATTGCTTAATCATCTCTATTAATAAGGTTGAGCCTGGCCACCCACGGTTCCGGGCTGTGAAATCACATTAGCGATAAACTACCATCATGGACGGCGAAATATCGATGTGACCATATTCGGAGCGTGATGCGTGCTCGGTTCTCAGTGTCGAGCCACAGAGAAGGTAAATACACAGAGACAACGGCGCGGTGGTTACTGTAATGTGGGCCTACCTATTCTCTGATTGGCTGTGCCGAGGCTCTGGGAACGGGCCGTGTGTCTCATTTGATATAACGTGCTGCCGAAGTTTCGCTATTGGCTGGGATGCCGGCTTGCGAGTGAGTCACCAGGCGCTGATCGGCGAACGGCGTGCCGACGTGGGGCCACGGTGGCTGAGCGGTTAGACTGCTCGCCTCCCACCAAGGCGATTAGGATTCAATCCCCGGTGGGTTTTCTCGGGGATCTCCCGTTTCCCCCCTTGCATTCCGACACTGCCCCATACTCACCTCGCTTCACACTAATCGTCTCTCAAGACTTCGATGTTGAGAGCGATCTCTTCACTCACTCACATAATGTTGTGGCTCTACTTGTGTTCTACACTTGACTTGCAACCGGCGTAGAACGTGTTACGTGCTCGATGAATTTGGCGCTGATTCATTCAAGTGAAAAAGTTGTTGCAAAGTCTACAATTCTGATTAGCCGCAAGGGAGACTGGGCAGTGATGTACAGTAACGGTCATAAATGTCTCTCATGTGCAACGTTTTAAGATCATTTTCATTTAAATTAGTTCTTCAGTCTCACTGTTTCCTTGACATCAGGCCCCCGGAAGTATTGTTTAACTAGCAGATTGAAGGACAACGAAGTATTTTTCTTAGACCTGCGCAGCCCGGTATTTTAATTTCGCTGGGTGAAATAATGTCGCAGCCGCTGATCTATATGCTCAGCTCTCGGAGACGCTGGGATGAAGCATCTGGTAGAAGTGGATAACCTTCCAGAAATTCCACTTCCTTCAGAATGGAAACCTGAATGCACTGAGAAGTGAACCTCGCTGAGTAGGTTCCGACCATATACGTCCCCCTTGTGCAACAACTCCACGACCCTCCACTGATTGGGTTAGGGAAATAAGATATTTGACTACGGATACCACTTCAAAATACGTACTGTATGTTCATTTCATCATTAACACGTTCGTTACAAAATAATCTAATACAAAAACCAATGTTTATGACATTTAGCATGTCAACTCACGTTGGAAAATATTTTGCTTACTTTCATTTCTCTCAAAACTGTACGTAAAATGTGGAAACGTTACACGGCAATTTGTAAACAGGACTAGTGCTGAACTTTGTACGTGTAAATATAAGTAAATAATTAATTTAAAAATCAATTACATTATGTACGTTGATGTTGGAAAGGAGCAAGCTTCCCGCGGCGGCCCGCTAGTACAAGACAGGTAGGCAACTTCCTGCGTCGGCCCACCAGTACAAGAGAGGCAGGCAACTTCCCGCGGCGGGCCACCAGTACAAGACAAGCAACTTTCTGCGTCGGCTCACCAGTACAAGACAGGTAGGCAACTTCCTGCGTCGGCCCACCAGTACAAGACAGGCAGGCAACTTCCCGCGGCGGGCCTCCAGTACAAGACAAGCAACTTTCTGCGTCGGCTCACCAGTACAAGACAGGTAGGCAACTTCCTGCGTCGGCCCACCAGTACAAGACAGGCAGGCAACTTCCCGCGGCGGGCCACCAGTACAAGACAAGCAACTTTCTGCGTCGGCTCACCAGTACAAGACAGGTAGGCAACTTCCTGCGTCGGCCCACCAGTACAAGACAGGCAGGCAACTTCCCGCGGCGGGCCACCAGTACAAGACAAGCAACTTTCTGCGTCGGCTCACCAGTACAAGACAGGTAGGCAACTTCCTGCGTCGGCCCACCAGTACAAGACAGGCAGGCAACTTCCCGCGGCGGGCCACCAGTACAAGACAAGCAACTTTCTGCGTCGGCTCACCAGTACAAGACAGGTAGGCAACTTCCTGCGTCGGCCCACCAGTACAAGACAGGCAGGCAACTTCCCGCGGCGGGCCACCAGTACAAGACAAGCAACTTTCTGCGTCNCCCGCCAGTACAAGGCAGGCAGGCAACTTCCCGCGGCGGGCCTCCAGTAGTGTCGCAGGTAATGATAAGCTGCGCCGGACCGTTATTACCCGGGTAAAGGAGACGCCAGCAGACAGCTGGGGCCATACAGTGGTATAGTAATAACACCGCAGTGTCCGGTAATAGCCCCCTCCCCGCCACCCGACATTATCATACCACGAGACTCAAAGATTGGATGGACCGGCCGCCGCTGGCTTATGAGGCCGTCATTACGCTGCCCCACCACGTCCCTCCGCCGGCCTTGTTTTCCTTTTTGATGGCAATCAAAACGGATTGAAAACAAAAGGATTATTAAAAAGAGTTATGCTAAAATTATTACTTTCACTCTGTTTTGGTCATTAGTCGTTCATTATTTCCTTCTCCGAGCTTCGACGCACCTTCCCCATTCGCGGACCAACAAAAGGTGCAATGCGGTAAGTACAGGCCTGCCGTGGAGAGCGCGGCGCGAGCAACAAGATGGCGTGCGTTTCCCTCCCCAGAGCTCGCCGTGTGAAAATACGCGTGAAGACGAATTAAAGATCAAGGATGTGGTGAAGTGGGGTGGAGGGGGGCAGTTTTATAATCTACAGCACCAATCTGCAGATTTATAAACAGTTGTGTCGCAANGGTGGAGGGGGGCAGTTTTATAATCTACAGCACCAATCTGCAGATTTATAAACAGTTGTGTCGCAAAATCTATCTTTAATAACTTAACGTTCATAACGTCACAAAACCGTTTGTACCCATCACATTTTCGCACCGAGAAAAAAAGGTAAACTTGTCTATTTTTGCAGTGGAAACCACGTTGTATGTAATAAATAAAAAAAGGAAAAATTTTACGCAAAAATAAATTTGTTAATTGCAGTGACCCAATTGTGTGCTCACACTATGCATTTTTAACCCTTTCAGGCTCACTTTAATTTGCGGTTTCAGGTGTTGCAAACAAACCATTTTATGATGCATGCTGTACTTAAGTCGACGCAACACTTTCTTTGATGTCACAGCCAGTGATCTCGAGGTTATATGTTCGACTGCAGTAGTATGAACCAATTATGACCTAGCCCAGTAAGATGGTTTGCGGATCACTTACCCACAGGTACGATCATTGGTCATTGAGCCTCGTAGTGTGCAGTACAAATCAAACACGTGCGTAATGTACATAATTATGTACACTGGGTCAGAATGAATCAAGTGCCAAGAGGAAAACCTCAGCGGCGTATATAACAACGTTTTACTATAAAATATGCATTAACCCGGTTGTCTAGTGTCAGTTTACAACAGTTAACGTGGGCGAAGTAATGTACGTATCATAGCGCAGGTTGTGATATTTTAGATATATACTATTATCTATGCACGTAGAATATTTTTATTTGTCATATTTTGTCTGTTCGGCGTGGTAATTTCGCCTGAAAATATTTTCTTTCGTATTGTTTTTTGCTATCTTTTTCTATGGTTATGTTTCGGGACGCGGTAATTTCGCCAATTATTGTGTGGACAAGCTAGACTTCAAACACATATACATTTGACTTTCTCTTTTTTAGTTGCATCTCAGTTTGTTAGACACATCGTAGAAGTATTTGAGCCAATAACAAATCTGCAAGAAAACTAGGACTGAATCGCTTGTTACCTGGGCATCAACCAATGAACAGCTAACCGAGACACATAGTGTAGTGAGTCTACCTTGTCACCAATTGCGGGAATCGCCCGGCACTATTCCCGCGTGTTAATGTCCTGGTTCGATCCGGTCTATTTGTTGCGCCACATCTGCTTCTGTAGCCAACATAGGCAACGGGCACTAAAGTATGACAATAAAGCACACTGTTCAAAGACCAGTGATGGTGGTTCTTTACCCCTTCAGTCACAGATAAATTTATAATTTTAGGCTTTACACCAAACAAATCTTTTGTTCGGAACTGTACTAATAACTAAACGGCGCTTTGTCTTACGTCGGGACGAATATAAATCTAGGAGTGTTTTATGTTACTGGTAGCAGTGGCTTATGACGCTACGGAACATAGTATCTGCAGCGAATGACGTCTCCCACTCATAGGGAAGCTTTCTCATTGGACGGTATGTTCTGTTCTGTACAGTGCAGACCATTCAAGTCACTTCATATGCAACGTCACAGGTAGGGCCAGTGACTTTTCGCGTAAAAATCGGAGCACACAGTAGACTTCAATTCTATACACACACACCTCAGCTGTTGTTATACCTCCTTTGGCCGCTGGTGACGTGTCCGTCTTTGACCAAGCCACTCAGGACTAAGTAACTCCGAAATTGAACCTTCGTGGTTCGTGCGCAAACGGTTAACATGGGCCAGAACATATTTTAGCCAATGAAAGAAGCTGGATGGCCCTACGGTGCTTTGGACTGTATATTGTCTCGAAATCTTTTCGCGAAATATCACTGCCCCTAGTCACAGGTATAGGCCACTGTGACTGAAAGAGAGAATAGTATCAGTCAACAGGTTTGACTTCATTGATTCTATATCGTTATCGGCCTCACTAGTTCACTTGCTGCTGCCCCAGAGAAAATACATTAATTACCATCTGACTGTCTGGCTTATAATTAAGGCACCTGATTGTGAAGTGTTTGTTATTGTCAGCGACAGGAAAATGTCGCGTGTGAAACAACTTGTACGCTATAATCCACTGTAAGGGCGTATTTTCGAGCACATGCTGCTGACCCTGCCAGTTGTACCTCAGACTAGGAGGTACGTAGAGCCACCCGTATTTCCTGAAAAGTATTTCCGCACATGCTAGACTGCAATACTCTACGAGCATGCCAGCAGTATTATTGCACTTATTGGCGATGTCTCTCTGTGAGAAGACATTGTCTTACTTGCCTGGCCAATCAGAACTAGGGCACTACGATACTGTACGTCTGTGATTCGCAGGCAGACATCTAGGACGGGGGCGAGTTGAAATCATTCAACCACGATATTGGTTCTGAACTAACGTGTTTTGGAGCTCTAGTGGCACGTTATTTGGAGCTTGTTCCCTTGCAGGTCTGTTATTGGCTCAGAGTTCGCCAGGGAGTGTTTGATAAAATGTGATCCAATTGCAAACATAACGGAAATACATCTCTTTTTAAATCTAGCTTGTATTAAATTAGATTCGCGAAATTTTCCAGTCCCTAGTTATTGACGCGCTCGTATTCATTACGTGTCAACTAAACCTTGATGCAAATAAACTTTGATGCAATCGAATACTTGATTTTTAACATATTGAGGAATAAACTTAAATGTTGCATGTCAAGTATTGGGCAGAGGAGGGGGAAATAGACGGACTCAGTTTCCTGCAGGATAGACAGTACAGTAGTGTGTGCATTCACGCCACTGTCGCTTGTTCAATGGCCGCTGCCGCATTGTAAGGTGTCAGTTCTAGCAGACATTTAATAAACACATAGAGACCAAATACCTTTCATGTGGGCGTACTCATGCTCTGATTGGTTGTCCTACCTCTCTATATTCTCTGATTGGTTGTGCGACCACTCTATATTCTCTGATTGGTTGTGTGAACACTCTAAATTCTTGGATTGGTTGTGCGGGTACTCTACATTCTCTGATTGGTTGTGCGGGCACTCTACATTCTCTGATTGGCTATGCGGGTACTCTACATTCTATGATTGGTTGTACGAACACTCAACATTCTCTGATTGGTTGTGCGACCACTCTACATTATCCGATTGGTTGTACGAGCACACTACATTCTAAAATTGGTTGTGCGGGAACTCTACATTCTCTGATTGGTTGTGCGAGCACTCTACATTCGAATCAATGAGAACCACCGATTCGTAGTGAAATTCAACTACTCGAATCGGTGGGAATGGCTCCACTCAGAATCACTGGAAAATCACTGATTGTTTCAGTGATAAAATTTCACTGATTGAAGTAGTGACGTGAAACAATTTTACTGATTGAATAAGTAACGACTAACAGCAGGGACGAATTAAATATTGTTTTTATTGAATTAAGTTAAATAATTACGATAAATAAACATATGTACGATATTTTGCTATTTATATTGCGCAATTTACCCTTTCCATTTCGATTTAGACCGTTACTTTACCATCTGCGCTACCAAGTCATGTTGATAAATGAGAAGAAAATATATGTCTTATAATTGTTTATCGAAAACGTGTAGTTATAAATTGTATGCGCTTACTTTTCGTTTTTGGTTAATTGTTACCGTTAGGATTGTTATAACAAGTAGTACGTCTTAGTGCACTTTATTCACCACATTATGTGCAGTTTAAACCTTCAAACAGAAGGCTTTAATGCAGTACATGCCTGGTTTAGCTGTTATACCTTGAAGTCCAAAACGAAACAAGTAAGACAGAAGAACATAACTCTCTTCAACACTGACGACCTTGCGACACCAACTTGTGTCATCCTTGTCAACATCGGAATTAACACTAATAATGTTACGATACACCTTGCTTGGATAATAATGTCTTCTTCTTTGGTAATGTTCGCGTTGCATGTTGGACGTTTTCCTTAAGGAAACTCTCTAACAGTTCGTTAGATTTTATAAGGACTGACTGATTCACCGTAGTGTGTCTGTGTATATATGTGTGTGCCTGTGGATGTTGCATAACCCAACGTGACCTCTGTTGACCTTTGTTGATATCCCTGTATCCTCTTCTAAACATGCATCAATGTGTGAGGTCAAAGTGCAAGGTCGTTTGTGACGTCACGAAAGCCTTATCTGATGAGCTTTGGAATCCTCCTTTCACTAATTTGTCTGCATTTGATCTCCGTGAGGTTACATGTTGGAAGACTTTGCCTTTACATGAAACTTTTTATAATCGATCTTCAGTTATCAGTTTTCATTCGTCTCCTGTTTTGTACTCTCGAAAGAAGAACAAGTTTAAGTTAGGTGATGAAATGCATCACGGATGGAAAAAACCTGTAATTTTCTTTAGTAATGACAGACCTTCTGATCAGGAATGGTTCACTGTGCATGTTAAGGTGGTAGAAGCCATGGCCGAATATCGGCAGTAGAATTGCAGCCAGCTGGTTAAGGAAGAGGTCCCTGATCAAGAGACGTATGAGATTTCCTCAGAAGATGAGCATGTCCAGGAGCAGGTTTTCAACCCTGCGGAGGAATTTCAGGAGACCCTGAAATGCTGTTCTGAAAGACGAAACACATTTTAGAATGTATTTTGTATTGGTTTTATTAGTTTATTCGTTGTTATTTCACTTGATACGCGTTGTTTTACGGCCATTTCTACACGCTGTTTAATTGATATATCAGTAAAAAACAAACCACTGAAAAACAGCGAAAATAATTACTAATGAATGAGTGGAAGATGTCACTGAATTAATAAGTGAAGAAAAATCGGCATGGTTTACTGATTCATCAGTCAAATTCACTTAAGTGACTATGTAATAAGTTAGGCAATGTTAACTGATAGAAACAGTGAAATTCTCACTGACTCAGACTTAGAGTGAGGGTCTGCGAACGGGCCCCGTGTCTGATTGGCTACCGCGTGCTGCAAAATGTACTCTATTGGCTAGGATACCGGCTGGCGAGCAAGTTACCAGGCGCTGATTGGCGAACGGCGTTCCGTCATGTTGNGTACTCTATTGGCTAGGATACCGGCTGGCGAGCAAGTTACCAGGCGCTGATTGGCGAACGGCGTTCCGTCATGTTGCTGGCTTGTGACGCCATTTTGGCGTAGTGTGCGGCTTGAGTTCGTGCAATAAGCGGTTATTTCACCTCTGTATACTTATTTACTCTGTGATTCTAGTGTACACCCTGTTGCCCATGATTATCCCCGTCTTTTATTGCAGGTTTATTATAAGCGCAGTCTTTTAGGGCGTGTCGAACAAGTAATGGTCGAATTGCGAAAGAAAAANTTTTATTGCAGGTTTATTATAAGCGCAGTCTTTTAGGGCGTGTCGAACAAGTAATGGTCGAATTGCGAAAGAAAAAAATCACAGACGTAGAATATTTTAGCTCTAGCCTGATATGTTAAGTTTTGTAGGTTTTCATTAGCTGTGAGAGAGTGAGAGAGAAAGAGATAGGTTTAGACGGTTCTTAACAACGAGGTCTTGGGAGCCAATGAGGATGAAATAAGGTGAGACTGGAGCAGCGCCGGAATGCAAGGGCTGGGGGAAGCGGGAGATCCCCGAGAAAATCCGCCGACCAGCGGCATCGTCCGGCACGATTCCCACTTGCGAAAATCCGGAGTAACCCGGCCGGGGATTGAACCCGGTTCGGCTTGGTGGGAGGCGAGCAGTCTAACCGCTCAACCACCGCGGCCCCTTTTATAGTTGTGTAGTAAGGGGTAGATGTCTAGGGTAACTTTATGTTTATCCTTGATTGTAGTTCACATACATATAAATTTACTATATTTTCCATTGGTTCGCAGTTTGTAAGCTACGCCCTGGACGAATTTATACCAATTATTAATCTGCAAAAAAACCAACACCGAATCCCGTGCTACCTGGTCTGTGGTAAAACTGGAGCATCAGCCAATCAGCAACCGAGGCTCGAGTACACAAAGTATTGTGGAGTCTAGCTTGTGGCCAATTGAATCCGCGGAATTCCCGGCTGTCTACCCATGACTCGGGAATTTGGCGAAAATATTTCCGCGCATCCTAGGATTCAATACCGCACGGGCACACCAGAGGTATTCCTTTGCTTATTGGCGGCGTGTATTCCTGAGGAGACATTTCCCTACTTGACTGGCCAATCAGAACTTGGTTACCCCGCTACTGTACGTCTGTGATTCGCGGGAAGACAAGCAACACCTAGATCATCCGATCACTGAAGTGTATCTTAGCTAAAGTGTTATGAAATACAACTGGTCGAGAAATCTTTTCACGAAATCCGGATATCCGTAGCCGTTACACCAACAAGCAAGTGGATATTCGCGTCGCGGTACTGGGAGTGTTTCACGCGTGGTGAGTAACTGGATTTAAGATGACTTTAGCTCTGGGATAACTTATGTATTGCAAGTAACTACGAAGACTGGCCATTNGTGAGTAACTGGATTTAAGATGACTTTAGCTCTGGGATAACTTATGTATTGCAAGTAACTACGAAGACTGGCCATCCCTCCCGGAGGGTCGACAAACCACCCCGGGACACGCCACCACAGGTTTAAGGAAGTCTCGACTAAGCATGCCCGGCGTCCAGGGAAATACGCCCTCTGGCTGTCCACTGGCTAGCAAACACAACTCCGAGCGCGGCGGGTATTCATTAAACAGGAATCGTCAACTTTATGTCTATGAGCAGCGTCCGTCCCATTACAATATCACGATATTTGTTTACANGTGAGTAACTGGATTTAAGATGACTTTAGCTCTGGGATAACTTATGTATTGCAAGTAACTACGAAGACTGGCCATTCTCCCGGAGGGTCGACAAACCACCCCGGGACACGCCACCACAGGTTTAAGGAAGTCTCGACTAAGCATGCCCGGCGTCCAGGGAAATACGCCCTCTGGCTGTCCACTGGCTAGCAAACACAACTCCGAGCGCGGCGGGTAATCATTAAACAGGAATCGTCAACTTTATGTCTATGAGCAGCGTCCGTCCCATTACAATATCACGATATTTGTTTACANTCATTAAACAGGAATCGTCAACTTTATGTCTATGAGCAGCGTCCGTCCCATTACAATATCACGATATTTGTTTACAATTTTCAAGTTGGCCTATAAGTAGGGGTAGTAAAATTTCTCGAAAAGATTTCAAGAGTAGTTATATTTAAAAACACTGTAGGGGGTAGTTTACCTATATTG
This sequence comes from Clitarchus hookeri, assembly GCA_002778355.1. Lineage (NCBI taxonomy): Eukaryota > Metazoa > Arthropoda > Insecta > Phasmatodea > Phasmatidae > Clitarchus > Clitarchus hookeri. The sequence goes on from NQII01008829.1 coordinate 11,601, forward strand.
ATTGGCTGAATTACTTTTTGACCCGTGTTGAACTGTCTGCACACGAATAACGAAGGAGCCTTGCCAATGTTGGCAGTTCTGAATGTCCCGGACGAATATGAAAACGCCTTCTCAAGACGACAGCAACCAATGGCAATAGACAAACTGCTGTAGGGCGTTTATAACTTTAAAGTCTACCGTGTACTCATATTGTTTCGCGAAAATTCACTACCTCTACCTATAAGCAAGTGCATCTATTNAACTTTAAAGTCTACCGTGTACTCATATTGTTTCGCGAAAATTCACTACCTCTACCTATAAGCAAGTGCATCTATATCTTAAACAATAAACACATTATCTAGATAAATCGACATCACACTATAAAACATTCTTGATTCATGTACTGCGTACATGGTGAATTATGGAGGAATGGAATTTAAACGCGCATACCGGGTGACTCACCTAAAACTTGCACAGCAAATATTTCTGAAATGGAATATTCTATTGAAGTGCTGGTCTGACAGAATTTGAGTTCAGACAACGGCTCATAATTGCAGCGCAGACACAATTTTTAATACTGATTAGAATGTGTATTTTTTGAATAATGTTGTTTTTTTTTAATAGAACAATGCCTATTCACAAAACAAAAATACAACTAGAGGAGATTATAATGTCAATGGTGTTTTTTGCACGACTCTAGTGCAAGTAGTTTGCATGCTATTGTAGCATGACGGTGCAGAATGCGCAGTACCCTTGCCTGACTCATGCCACACCCTCTCACTAATGCACAGTAACTAACTTGTGCCTTTACAGCAACAGCGGCTAAAACTTTAATTTCAGCCTCTTCTCCGGTCACTCGTTTGTTTCTGTTACGTTTTCGAGATGCCACACTCCCAGTTTCAAGTAATTGGTTAAAGAGGTTCGGAAATAATTGTCGAGGAGGTTGACGTCTATTGGGACATCGTTCAGCGCACACATTATAAGAACGAACAGCATTCTTCCTACTTTCGCCACACCATGAGCATGTCGGCTGTTTCAGCATTAGTAAATACATGGCGCTGATTGGCGCACTGGCGTGTGTGGCTGGAGAACAAGAGCCGGTTTGCGCCTCTGTAATGTCGAGCACTCTGTGGCGTGCTGGCAGCACGGATCCTTCCTGATCGCGAGAGGAAGGGGGAATGATCAATCACAACAGCAACAAGATTGCCGCGGTATCTCCNAACGCTTTTAATCTAACGTCAAGGCTTGAGAAGACCTTCCCTCCACTGCTGCCAACTTCGCTGCGCACGTACGTTAGTGCGCAGTTAAATATGCGCAGGTCGGGTGGTGGCGTTTCTCAAAGGCTAAGTTAAAACGTTCTCAGTTAACCTTGGACCAGTAACTACGGAACACACAATAATCACACGGCTATGACACAAGGAGGATGGAAACAGAAGTGTGACGTGGATGATGGAGGTGGCAGTAGCCATGGCATAGAATTATTGTGGGTGGATATGGAAACTCCAGATTTGATAGAAACATTCCGAGCTGGACTGGAATGATCATAAAATATACTTTCCTCGAAAAGGGATGAAGTTTGAGTTCAGAGAGTCGGAACTACTCGACATGGGCATTGCACCATTGTAGCGTACAGGTGCCAAAAACTACTTTCTTTATTTTTAGGGTATTTTACATTTCTGTTGAAATACGTCTGGTGAAAGTTAAAAAAAGGGTGGAATTTTACATTACTTATATTAATAATACAAGACCTGAAAATTTCTAACTCGTATGTTTTGCCATACAAAAATTAAACATTTTGCATTAACAGCACCTTTTGCTACATTTTAAATTAATTACCATCGTAATCAGAAAAATGCGAATAAAATCCATGGAAATTCATTAAATGGTTTGACCATAATTTAATTGTAAATTAACAATAAAATTTAAAGTCGAAATACCCAGAAATTAAACACCCTAATCGCAGGAGAACGAATTGCCAGAATTAGAAAGAATTTTTTCCTGACTCCAGGAAACACTTCAGCTGAAATGAATCTTTCTACTCATAAAACTTTTCGAAATTTATTTGGTACCACATTTCAGGTTAAAACGCTCAGTACTGTTATAAGAACGTAGGTGAGCGTAATATTTAAAATTGTTTGATATTTTAACTATAATTTTATCTATTCTGATTGACATATAATTAAAACGTGAAATATAATAAAAACAAATAAAAACTGTTTAAAAACATTGAACAGCGTTACCACGGCGCCATGCGCGCAGCACATTCACCTGCGTACTCGAGGAAACTGCGCTCTGCCACCGGCTGCTGTCACAGCGTAGGTAAGAGTACAGAGGTGAAACGATGCGGTGAACTGCCAACTCCAGCACCACCGCCTCACCGACCACCAATCTGGCCTTTACTTACCAATCAGCTCCTGGAGACTAACCTGCCAGGCGGTAGGCCCGAACGATATGGCATATTCCAAAACGTGCAATAGCCAGGGGCACCTGTTTGTCGCGAAAATATTCCACGAATAGTCGCTAGAGACCTGAAAAATTCGCATTTTCATTTCAGGACAAGCTAGAATTCAAAACTTCGTACGTTTGTATTGCTAATGATATTGGTCCACCCGTTCGTTTACACCTCCTGGACAACTCTGAGCCAATAATAAATGCAGAGTAAAATGCGGATCGAATCACCGTATTCCGCTANGTTTACACCTCCTGGACAACTCTGAGCCAATAATAAATGCAGAGTAAAATGCGGATCGAATCACCGTATTCCGCTAATACAACAAGCAGCCAATGAACAGTGATATTTGCATGATTTTACACACGGCAATGGAGTATAGCCTACAGGTCGTTGAACTCGCGAATTTTTCAGGTCTCTACTGGTTGCACGCTAGCGCGTTTGTTCAGGACCAATATCGCGGTGTCTGCCTGCGAATCACGGACGTACAGTATCGTAGTAACCTAATTCTGATTGGCCAGTCGAGTAAGGCGATGTCTTCTCACAGCTACACGCCACCAATAAGCAACATAATACTGCCGGCGTGCACGTGGGTTATTGAAGTCTAGCACTTGCGGAAATATTTCCGCGGAAACAAGGTGTCCCTAGCAATAGCCAATCAGTAGAGACCTGAAAAATTCGTGAGTTCAATGACCTGCAGGCTAGACTCAATAGTTTAATGTACAGATATGCCGATATGAACTGCACATTGGCTGTCTGCCGTCACAGCGGAAGGCGAAGATTGGGCCAGCCTTCTCCAGAAGGTGTCAAACACAATACGAAAAGGAAGTCAAGTGTATATGTGTTTGAAATGTGTCTTGTCCTCCAATGAATTTGTAAAATTTCAGGATTTATGTTGATTACCGGCTCGAATTTATCGACGCTGTGCTCATAAAATCACTACTAAATAATTAAATAGAGGAAAAACTAGTGGCGTCAGTGACCTGCAGGACGGACTCCACAGTCGTTTGTGTCTACGCACACACCGCTGTCATCTGTTCATTGACTGTCGCCACAGCGAGGTTCAATTTTAGTGTAAACCGGGTTGCCGAGTTTCGTCCAGCCTTTTCTTGCAGGCTTCGTATTCCCATAGAACTTTCTAATGAGTAGAGCTAGTGATTTTTCGCGAAAAAATATGAGTACACGGTTGAATTCAATGCTATGAGCAACTAACAGTAGTTTGTCTATTGCCATTGGTTGCTGTCTGCATGAGAAGGCGTTTTAATATTTGTCCGGGCCACTCAGAATTCAGCAACATCGGCATGGCTTCTGCGTGGTTCGTGTACACACAGTTAACACGTGCTAAAAAGTAATTCAGCACATCAAGTTAGGTGTACGACTCTATAGTGTTTTGAAATTTAAATTGTCTTGAAATCATTTTGGCGAAATTTCACTACCCGTACTAACGGGTCGTGAGACAATTTCGAAATTAATAAAATCCTACGAGTTTTTGGAAGTCTAAGCTGTCCCCAACTACATCGTCCCAAGCTTGCTTCTCTGCATCACTTCCCTTGTCCCGCCCCGCTCAAGCGGGTGAAGTAGTGTGTCAAGNACATCGTCCCAAGCTTGCTTCTCTGCATCACTTCCCTTGTCCCGCCCCGCTCAAGCGGGTGAAGTAGTGTGTCAAGGCCAGGCTAGTAACCCGAGGAGCGCACGGAGATTTACAAAGGCAAGCCGCCGTGTGTGCCATATATGCCTATTGAGACTTGCGTACTCCCGACCTTGAGAGGACTGAATTTCGGTTGTTGCATATTCAAGAATGTTCTGGTAATTTCCCTAGCCTCTCTCAGCGTTACTTGAGGAGCGGGGAACCTTTATAATAGGGCCTTTTAAGTTATCTCTACTTAAGCCTCGACGGGCCTCCGAGCCGACAGTATAAGAGTTTTAGAGTTTGATGGATTATGTGACCTTAAGCGCCAGGTGTATGAAGAGAGCAAAGACGACGAACCAGCAGAGCGACGAGTGGCGGCGACAGTGACAGCGGGAGTGAAGTCTGCGGACTGCGAGCATCGGTTCAGTGAAGAGTGAGACTGACAAACAGAGCTACTGAACTGGATACGTGAGTGACAGACATTTGGAATGATGGCAATATACAGACTGAATATGTGTAAATAATGATTGTGAGTTAACTCACTACAACCCATGTAGAGAAATCAAGAAGGATTTCAATTGCAAAAGAGTTATAGTGGAGATATATAGTTTTATTTTGTATATAATAGCTGCGTAAATAAACCAAAATAAAATTTAGTAATTTTATTTTTTTTAAACCTCTAGCCTCTACAAACTCGGTTACGACCCTGGCGTCCTGTAACAATATAATAATATTTTCCAGCTATTAAATAATGACAAAATAAAAACATACGAACACGTGTTAAACCTGTTAGGTATACTGTTCTATAAAATGTATGTTGCAAAGGAAGTGCCTTTGATGTACACTCTACGTTGCAGGAAACAGTGTCGAATAAGTGACATCCCTTAGGTGTGACACCTTGTTAACACTATACTCCGTAGTCTCATCAACACCTGTTGCCAGGATCATCAAGCAGTCACTATTTTATTGTTCCCGATACATGACAGAGCGTTATAATGGTACTAGTATAGTGCAGAATAAAAATCTTGTTAATTTCAACACCTACAATTATATATTTGTCCTTGAATGAAAGAGTTAAAGTTTAGCCTGGGTCCAAGCTGTTTGTCTTTTTCTAATGATCTTCAAAACGCACGGTACTATTAGGAGAAAAAGTAAACGCCATAAACATGTCCATCTGTATTAAACTCGTCATTATATGACAACTTGTCTGACTCTGGGCTCATAAACATTTAACGGATGCAATCACTCCCANACATCGTCCCAAGCTTGCTTCTCTGCATCACTTCCCTTGTCCCGCCCCGCTCAAGCGGGTGAAGTAGTGTGTCAAAGCCAGGCTAGTAACCCGAGGAGCGCACGGAGATTTACAAAGGCAAGCCGCCGTGTGTGCCATATATGCCTATTGAGACTTGCGTACTCCCGACCTTGAGAGGACTGAATTTCTGTTGTTGCATATTCAAGAATGTTCTGGTAATTGCCCTAGCCTCTCTCAGCGTTACTTGAGGAGCGGGGAACCTTTATAATAGGGCCTTTTAAGTTATCTCTACTTAAGCCTCGACGGGCCTCCGAGCCGACAGTATAAGAGTTTTAGAGTTTCATGGATTATGTGACCTTAAGCGCCAGGTGTATGAAGAGAGCAAAGACGACGAACCAGCAGAGCGACGAGTGGCGGCGACAGTGACAGCGGGAGTGAAGTCTGCGGACTGCGAGCATCGGTTCAGTGAAGAGTGAGACTGACAAACAGAGCTACTGAACTGGATACGTGAGTGACAGACATTTGGAATGATGGCAATATACAGACTGAATATGTGTAAATAATGATTGTGAGTTAACTCACTACAACCCATGTAGAGAAATCAAGAAGGATTTCAATTGTAAAAGAGTTATAGTGGAGATATATAGTTTTATTTTGTATATAATAGCTGCGTAAATAAACCAAAATAAAATTTAGTAATTTTATTTTTTTTAAACCTCTAGCCTCTACAAACTCGGTTACGACCCTGGCGTCCTGTAACAATATAATAATATTTTCCAGCTATTAAATAATGACAAAATAAAAACTTACGAACACGTGTTAAACCTGTTAGGTATACTGTTCTATAAAATGTATGTTGCAAAGGAAGTGCCTTTGATGTACACTCTACGTTGCAGGAAACAGTGTCGAATAAGTGACACCCCTTAGGTGAGACACCTTTTTGACACTATACTCCGTAGTCTCATCAACACCTGTTGCCAGGAACATCAAGCAGTCACAATTTTATTGGTCCCGATACATGGCAGAGCGTTATAATGGTACTAGCATAGTGCAGAATAAAAATCTTGTTAATTTCAACACCTACAATTATATATTTGTCCTTGAATGAAAGAGTTAAAGTTTAGCCTGGGTCCAAGCTGTTTGTCTTTTTCTAATGATCTTCAAAACGCACTGTACTATTAGGAGAAAAAGTAAACGCCATAAACATGTCCATTTGTATTAAACTCGTCATTATATGACAACTTGTCTGACTCTGGGCTCATAAACATTTAACGGATGCAATCACTCCCANTGTATTAAACTCGTCATTATATGACAACTTGTCTGACTCTGGGCTCATAAACATTTAACGGATGCAATCACTCCCAATAAAGTCTGAACAGAACATTGTTACTAACTACAGCAAGTGGTAATAAATAAAACGCTGAGAAGTATCACGGCATCTAAACACGCATCAGTGATGTCAGTTGGTGAAATAATATTCACTGAGTCAGGTCATGAGCTCATACCGACTGGCGAATCAAGCAAATTAGTTGGGAACATGTGACTTATGGCAGTGGGATTTTTTGTATTCAGCTGGACTCACGTATAAATCAGTGAAATTCTGACATCGCATTAATCGGTTATTTGGTACTGACAACCAGTGGAGCTATTTTCACTGCTATTCGCTGATTTGGCGCCATCTACACTACTTCCAGTGTACAGTGTACAGCACTAGTCCATCGTGCTGCGAGGTAACTCTAATTTTGTAGGACTGTATCTGTAGCTATGCTATGGCTAGGGACAGGAACATTTCGCACTCCACTGTCCTACGTATTTTGGAGCCTCAGCTTCCTGTTCAGTGGCTGCTGCCCCCAGTGTGTAGGCGGATCTACTTCAGATCAGGTGGCGTGGGATTCGGTGCTTGTATCCTTGCAGGGCTCTTATTGGCTCAGAGCTCACCTGGGCGTGGCTAATATACTGTGGTCCAATTGCAAACCAAACAGAAATTCGCATGTGTATAGTTTGTCCTAAAATTAATTAGTAAAATTTTCCACTCCCTAACTATCGTCGATGTTGGAGCTGGTCTGAGCAAACACCTGTACGGGGTAACCAGGGATTCCTCCCGTTCTCAGGTAGATTCNTCGTCGATGTTGGAGCTGGTCTGAGCAAACACCTGTACGGGGTAACCAGGGATTCCTCCCGTTCTCAGGTAGATTAGTGTGTACCATTTTTTTCGCAGTTTATTTTACTGTCGTCACAATCATAAACTGCATCTCGATATAGGTTTTTCCTCACTGTGTGAGAATGAAGCAACAGACACTGTACCACAGAAACATTAAATGTATACAGCCACTTTGAAGTCCATCTGCGTGCATGAAAAAAAAAATTCATGGCTTTAGCAAAGGTGTAAGCTCGTAATGAAATTCGCTTTTTTTTCCTCTAGTNTCGTCGATGTTGGAGCTGGTCTGAGCAAACACCTGTACGGGGTAACCAGGGATTCCTCCCGTTCTCAGGTAGATTCGTGTGTACCATTTTTTTCGCAGTTTATTTTACTGTCGTCACAATCATAAACTGCATCTCGATATAGGTTTTTCCTCACTGTGTGAGAATGAAGCAACAGACACTGTACCACAGAAACATTAAATGTATACAGCCACTTTGAAGTCCATCTACGTGCATGAAAAAAAAAATTCATGGCTTTAGCAAAGGTGTAAGCTCGTAATGAAATTCGCTTTTTTTTCCTCTAGTGGCGGGAAAACAGCGCTTCTGGTATATTTTTTAATGACCATACTTAATTTGTTTTCCCCAGCTGCAGCAACTCTTTTTGCAACTATAGATTGCTACAGTAGCGTCGAAAGTTATTTTTGCAGCGGAAACGGATTTATTTTGAAACCCGGTCGATACACGGAATGAAAAGTTTAACACAATGCCGTGAAACATAACTCGCAGATGTTAAACGGCTGGGAAATCGACGGGGAAAAAAAACCTCGCTGTAATTGCTGTCATAAAAGTATTTTTATTAAACGGCAGGTGACGTGATCTACAACTCGTCCGAAGTGCAAATGAAGCCGGGCGATAATGTTTCCGAAGCAATTATATCTTTTTTTTTCCCCTTTTACGATCGTCAGCGGCCTGTTGGCGAGAATGTGAGCGAGTGGCGACATAAGTTGATTGGTGCCTCCCTGCTGCCATTTCTACCTCGCTCCTTTCTTACCTTATACCCCTCAACTCGGGACAATTACGCAAATGGCGCACAGCACGAGCACGCAGTCAATAAATACACATAAACGATATAACGTGGCGGCTCCTTTGACGTGGGCGTACTCACTCTCTGATTGGTTGTGCGAGGGTGTGAGAAGGTTCCTGGTGTCGGATTGGCTACCGCGTGCTGCGAAATGTACCCTATTGGCTGAGCTACTGGTCTGGAGAATAACTTACCACGCGCTGATTGGCGAACGGCGTTCCGCCATGTTGCTAGCCAGTGACGCCATATTGGTGGGGCGTGCGTCTGAAGTTCGTGGCTGTTTCGCCTCCATATTTTTTAAGGAGTAGAGTGGAGAGAGATTTGGGCGGCTCTTAACAACGAGGTCTTGAGAGCCGATGAGGGTAAAATGAGGTGAGAATGGTGCAGAGCCGGAATGTGAGGAGGTGCGGGAGATCCACAAGAAAACCCGCCAACCAGCGGCATCGTCCGGCACGATTCCCACTTGCGAACATCTGGGAGTGGCCCGGCAGGGGATTGAACTAGGTTCGCCTTGGTGGGAGGCGAGCAGTCTAACCACTCAGCCACCGCGGCCCCTTTGCATTTTTAAGTACTTAGTCGGCCCATAGCGTGGCAGAGTATATGAGAAGGTACGCCTGATTTTCGCGAAGAGACTTCCATCCATGTAAGATTTCAATATCTTACTTATAAACGTGACGCTTCACTTCTGTTATTACTGACGTGTCTTTGTGAGGAAATGTTTTGTTGCTTATTTGGGCCAGTCAGGATCTCTCTCCAAAGCTGGACGCCTCTGATTCGCGGACGAACTCCTAGGACGCGTAGTAGTCGAACTCATCGAGTAACAAAAGTGGATTTGAGTTAATGTGTTTCCAAATTCCGCTAGGTGTGAAATGTTTTCTCGAGACTGCGGATAAGTAGACACACCTGTTTTTCGCAGAGAGCTGTCAGGACTACCTGTACTCCAAAACACTAGAGATCAGACCCACTTCGGTGATTGGATTACTTTAACCATCACGCATTGCGGGTGTCTTACCGCGAATCAAGGACACTCGGTGCTGGAGTTACCTAATTCTGATTGGCCCAGTCTGGTAAGGCACTGTCTCCCGACAAAGACACCAGGCCAATAAGCAAAGGCAAACTGCACGTGCGCCATAGACATTTGAGTCTAGTCTTCCCGTAGATATTTTCGCGAAAAACAAGATAGCGCTGCGGATAAGAAGTGAGGTTCGTGGTTGCATCGATCAGAGATCCTGCAGTTTAGCTTAATTACTTCAGTCAAAACTAATTCGTAGTTAAATCTGGAACGATTAATATTTCTGACTGGCACCGTAGTGACATAAATGTGAAGCGCGTCTACGCCTTGCAGCTAACGAAGAGAGAAAACGAATTCGCGTCTAAGTGTTTGAAAACTTGCTGGTTTTCGATGTCTTATGCACATATGAACGATTTTTTTTGTAAAACTTTGAGTCATCCCGCGAAATTTATGTCGCTTTTCAATTGAACGCCTGCCAGTAGCTTAAAACCCCTTAACTTACACATTCATTTTCAGATTTTGTAGCAGAGAAGAGTTTTGGCCTGACAGGGCTCACCGAATTGGTAATAATACCGTTCACATCAGAATCCATGAAAGATTTTCTGCTGAAGGCGCAAACAGCAGCCAGTTATACAATGTTTGGGGCCGCGGTGGCTGAGCGGTTGGACTGCTCGCCTCCCACCAAGGCGAACCGGGTTCAATCCCCGGCCGGTTCACTCCGGGTTTTCACAAGTGGGAATCTCGCCGGACGATGCCGCTGGTCGGTGGGTTTTTCTCTGGGATCTCGCTTCCTCTCCCTCTCTCATTCTGGCGCTGCTCCATACTCACCTCGCTTCACCCTCATCGGCTCTCAAGATTTCGATGTTAATAGCCACCCAAATCTCTTCACCCAATCACGATATGTTTTAGTTATATAGCGCATTCTTTACAAGTGAAGAACCTATGTTGCACTTGCTAACACTATGCCTTGTATCGCCGCTGTAACTCTGCCAATGTGGTGCAGCAGGTGGAAGGGAGTGCCTGGAGATTAGTCTGCCCGCCTGCCAGATACCTGTGGTTGGTGCTTTGCAAGTCGTTCTGTCTCTCTCTGTCACTTGGGAAGGCGGAGCCAAGCCCATTCTCAGGCCGGCGCGGCTATAGCAGTAAGTGGAGCCCGGAGTATCTCGACATTTGTGTTGGAAGCTGGCTAGACTTAACAATCCTCGAGCTGCTCTTGTCTGGCTGCTGCAACAGTGTCGAGACGCTGTACTGGCTTGCTCATAACTCGGTCACTCTTCGCCTGTTTACTACTGGCTCGCAGATAGACAGCACGTGTCTACAGAACCGCCGTAAAGTAATAACACCACAGAGTATAGGCTGTCTTAACGTTGAACTAAAGGTATTACTAGGGGCAGTGATATTTCGCGAAAATATTTCGAGACAAGACACAGTCCAAAGCACTGTAGGGTCGCCCAGCTTCTTTGATTGGCTAAAAAATGTTCTGGCCCGTGTTAACCATTTGCGCACGAATCACGAAGGTTCAGTGTCGGAGTTACTTAGTCCTGAGTGGCTTGGTCGAAGACGGACACGGCACCAGCAGCCAATGGAGGTATAACAACAGCTGAGGTGTGTACATAGTATTGAAGTCTACTGTGTGCTCCGATTTTTACCCGAAAAGTCACTGGCCCTAGGTACAAGGTTTAAGTTTTCNCAACAGCTGAGGTGTGTACATAGTATTGAAGTCTACTGTGTGCTCCGATTTTTACGCGAAAAGTCACTGGCCCTAGGTACAAGGTTTAAGTTTTCGCATACTGACATGATTCGTTTGCTTTCTGTTGTTTTAATTAATATTAATCTAAGAACTACCAAATATGTAAACTTTTTTTATTTATAATAATCGCACAGTTTCACTTTACGAAGCATGAATAAAGCTTCNAATACTGACATGATTCGTTTGCTTTCTGTTGTTTTAATTAATATTAATCTAAGAACTACCAAATATGTAAACTATTTTTATTTATAATAATCGCTTTACGAAGCATGAATAAAGCTTCTAGGTCCATGGCAAAAGTAATGGTTAGGGACAGGAATATTTCGCGTTAGGCTAGATTCCACTGTCCTATATATTTTACAGCGTCAACTTTCTGTTCATTGGCTCCTGCTGCAGTGTGTAGACCAGGTGGCACGGGGCTGGGCGCTGCAGGTCTGTCAACTGGCACAGAGTTCACCTGGGCGTGTCTAATAAGCAGTGATCCAATTGCAAACATAAAAGAAATTCAAATGTGTTTGAGGTGTAGCTTGCCCTAAAATGAATTCGCGAAATTTTCCAGTCCCTACTGATGGCATACTCTGACGTTTGGCAAGTCAGTGTATTTTCGTGATTGGGCAATCTCGTCGTTGGTTGTTTCCTACTGGTTCGAAGCCGACCAGGGCGTGTCAAAAAAAAATAGTAGCCCAATGAAAACCGCAATAAGAACGCATAGCTGTAAAAAGTATAGTCTGTCGTCAAATAATTGCACGTGTTCTGTAGGTCTCTTCTAAAATTAAAAGGCAACTCGGAGGGTATCATTGGTATTCTAGGTATTAAAACAGTTTCTTCGGTACCGCAGCCAGTTAGAATAGTACCTTCAATGAGATAACTTTATAACTTTTAATTTGTAAATGAGTCCCGTTGTATAATATAGGTGGATTTATATNAGTACCTTCAATGAGATAACTTTATAACTTTTAATTTGTAAATGAGTCCCGTTGTATAATATAGGTGGATTTATATTTCGCAATTAAATTATTTCTTTTAAAATCAGTTATTGTGGTGGCATGCCAGAAGGACTCGATGAATTAGGAAATCCTGTGGGATAGTGGACAACTCCTTCACTGTCGAGTACTGTATCTACTGAGTAATATTCTTGTGTTTGCGCATTGAATTTTGCGAGCACTAATTCTATTAATTTTTTCGACTTGTTCACTAGTAGGCGATAATATCGCTCTTTATTTGAACCACGACAGTGTCATTTTTGAAAGGTCGTGTTTTTCAGGGTATACGTTATATATAAGTCTATAGACCATAGTTGTTCGTGTGACGTCACAGCAGGTGTGCATTGGGCGCCTTGAGAGAGACCAGCTTGACTCCACAGAGGTCACACATCACCGCTGCTTGCAGCGAGAAGTGTACAGCAGTGAGCAAGCATCAACATGTCTTGCAGCAGTTCACTGTTACGCCGCCAAATCCCGTTCTACACCTCACCCATTTCGACGGCTTGCACCGGAACTTCTACACAAGCCGACTGGAAGGTCAGCGCAAAGAACAAATCCCCCCCTCCCGCTTCACGCACAGAAGGAATCGCCAAGGATCTTCACCAAGCGGTAGGTGACAGGTTGAGGGGGAAGGGGGGATGTCCTCGTCTCGAGGCAAAAGAAGAAACCGCCGTGTAAATGTAAATGTTACCAGCTGCAATAAACGAGCCATTGTGTGGCAGTTANTTGTTCCCCGCTGGTGGTCTTCCAGTGGCTCACCTCGGGAATTACGAATGATATTTGTAATGTTGGTCCAACCTGCCCCTGTTCCCAGGACAGTGTTATGTTTACACTCGTAGGCTGTGCATGATCAGAACTGCATAGTGGGGCTCACTGCCCAATTCTCTCAGTACCTTCTTCTGGGTAACTGATCCCAGCACCTTGCTACTCTCTGCTGGTACGTTACGTTACTGTCACTGGATGTTACAACGAAACAAATACATATTCCGTCAGCCTGAGTGCACACTGAAAAAAAAAAAAGTTTTTATTTAATAAGTTTGTTTGGCGCACCCAAATTATTTGTTTGTATATGGGAAACTAAATATTTGGTTTCTGGACACACGTTATTTTGTTGTTCATATTTGGCTGCCACAAACATTTATGATTTAGTTACCTTAAATAAAGATTTGCGTGGCTCTACGTACATAAAACTGTTTTGGCTATTGTGAATAATAGTGACAGTAGGACAGAATTTTGAACCCAGGACTTTTGCACCAGAATACTACGTCACAGTAACCTCAGCTAACATGACTGCTGGTAAAGTTGTAATGTTTGTAAATAGATAATGTGTAATATAGGCCATGTAGGAAAATAAATGTTTTCTATTTTTACAGTTTTACTTTTTTTTTTCTTGAATTGTTTTACCGGGGGTTTACACCATTATTAATTCATAAATGCAAAAACAAACAATTTTTCTATCCTAATAATCACGAAAATTACAAACAATATCTGGAACTTTAATTATTTTCGGACGAAGGAGATCAAATAGCGGATTACCTTACAGTCAACCAAATAAATGCCAGTTTTTAACAAAGCTAATTTTGTCGCCGCACCGAATTCTGTAATAATATATCACATTGTTCTAGGTAACAAAAAGTTATATTTGCTTTAAACGAAAAATTGAATTGACTCTACCATGATATTTATTATTTTTACGGTAAGCAACTCGATTAGTTGAACGTATTTTTAAACTAACTGTGTGTGCTAAATACATATGGATGATGTTGGAAGGACGAAGGAACGAATGTTGATTTTTGAAGTAACAGAAAATCAGTGGAGTGAAAAAAAAAATATTGTTCATTGTAAACAAGTACTTTTTAAACAAATGTATTTGGTATCAGGAACTAAATATTTGTCTCAATGTAGTACAAATATAATTATTACTTATTTGCAACACCTGTTACCATAAATTAGCGTGGTACAGAAAATAATAACTATTTCCATGTTTTTTGCTTGCTTCCCTTGGCCTGCCCCGCGCGAGCTAGGGGAAGAGGATAGAGTAGTGATGAGATAGCAGGCGGGAAGTTGCTAACGGATGTTTGAATGACAGGCGAGCGATAATCCTATCAGGGCCTTACATTATATAGAGTTCCACCGCGTAGCCTTCCGCCTGGAGCCGTGATAAGCCTTTTGCGGCTCGCACGCTCCTGACCTTCAGAAGATTGACTTTCTGCGTTTATCTGAATAATGTCCTAGTTTCGAACATCCTTGCCTCCCTCAGCGCGACTCAGAGTGCCAGGAATATTCCAGATCTTGGCTGTTGATGCTATAAAAGTGCGTCGGGTCTCCGAGCCGGAAGTTTTTTTTTTTGAGTCGTGAGTTTGGCCGATCGTGTGACGTTAAGCGATGATCGAGAAGAGCAACGAGTTGCGCCGGAAGTGACGAGCNAATAACTATTTCCATGTTTTTTGCTTGCTTCCCTTGGCCTGCCCCGCGCGAGCTAGGGGAAGAGGATAGAGTAGTAATGAGATAGCAGGCGGGAAGTTGCTAACGGATGTTTGAATGACAGGCGAGCGATAATCCTATCAGGGCCTTACATTATATAGAGTGCCACCGCGTAGCCTTCCGCCTGGAGCCGTGATAAGCCTTTTGCGGCTCGCACGCTCCTGACCTTCAGAAGATTGACTTTCTGCGTTTATCTGAATAATGTCCTAGTTTCGAACACCTTGCCTCCCTCAGCGCAACTCAGAGTGCCAGGAATATTCCAGATCTTGGCTGTTGATGCTATAAAAGTGCGTCGAGTCTCCGAGCCGGAAGTTTTTTTTTTTAGTCGTGAGTTTGGCCGATCGTGTGACGTTAAGCGATGATCGAGAAGAGCAACGAGTTGCGCCGGAAGTGACGAGCNAATAACTATTTCCATGTTTTTTGCTTGCTTCCCTTGGCCTGCCCCGCGCGAGCTAGGGGAAGAGGATAGAGTAGTGATGAGATAGCAGGCGGGAAGTTGCTAACGGATGTTTGAATGACAGGCGAGCGATAATCCTATCAGGGCCTTACATTATATAGAGTTCCACCGCGTAGCCTTCCGCCTGGAGCCGTGATAAGCCTTTTGCGGCTCGCACGCTCCTGACCTTCAGAAGATTGACTTTCTGCGTTTATCTGAATAATGTCCTAGTTTCGAACATCCTTGCCTCCCTCAGCGCGACTCAGAGTGCCAGGAATATTCCAGATCTTGGCTGTTGATGCTATAAAAGTGCGTCGGGTCTCCGAGCCGGAAGTTTTTTTTTTTAGTCGTGAGTTTGGCCGATCGTGTGACGTTAAGCGATGATCGAGAAGAGCAACGAGTTGCGCCGGAAGTGACGAGCAGGAGGAAAATCTGCGACTGCGAGCATCGGCGTAGTGAAGAGTGCAGCTGGCAGGCTGGACTATTGGACTGGATGTGGGAGCGAAAGACATTTCATATGACTGACGGCAACAAACTTAATGGACATGTGTTAATGATGAGAGAGTGTTAATTGCCTATAACCAAACAGAGACTTTGAGAAGAACTTTAATTAGAGTTGAGATAGACATTAAATATTGCGCTCACTGAGAAATAAAGAGTGATAGTGGAGATAGATAAATTGATGCTGTAAATAATAGTGGTGTAAAAAATTAAAAATCAAATTTAGTAATTTTATTTTTATAAAGACTTCCACCCCTCACGAACTTGGATATGCCTCTCATGTGTCTAATAATAATATATTTAGCAAGCCCAGAAAATTAATTTACAGCAGGAATCTCGCATGCCTTGGTGAAGTAAAGTTTTGATATGACATTACTTTTAAAATCTCGTTCCACATTTGATCAATTTTGTGTTCTGGTCTTTTAATTTAGTAGCATACGATGAAAAACATGACCTTCAAAACGTACCGCGCTGCAGGAAAACTATTCTACCAAAGAAAATGCATGAACGAGTACGACGGAGTGATGAACACTAACAAATAATTTTCCTGAAGATAGCCGTGTACTTGATTAAATGCAGCAATTGACGATATTTAATCAGTAATTCTGGGGAGTTGTGTGGGTGGAAAAATGTCATTAATGCACAGTCGCAGAGTAAGAGACGAAATGAAGTGGCGGTTTCTTTGACGCGGGTGTACTCGTTCTCTGATTGGCTCTGCGAAGATCTGGAAACGGATATTGTGCCTGATATGCTATGGCGTGCTGCGCTATTTGCTGGGCTGTCGGCTGGCGCGTAAGTTACCAGGCGCTGATTGGCGAACAGAGTTCCGACATTTTGCAGGCCAGTGAGGCCATTTTGCTGGCGTGTGCGGCTGCAGTTGGCGAAATAAGCTGCTATTTCACTTCTCTTTACTTAACCACTTAATGTACACATTAATTTTTCGGTTCAGGTGTTGCAAAACAGGGAATCTGTAGAGTAAAAAGTACCTACTGATTTGTTATAAAAGCTAACACTTTATAAGCTATGGTTAGAGACCTGAAAAATTCAGAGTTAAACGATCTGTAGGCTATACTCCATTCTCGTATGTAAAATCATGCAAATATCACTGTTCATTGGTTGCTTGTTGTATTAGCGGAATACGGTGATTCGATCGGCATTTTACTGTGCATTTATTATTGGCTCAGAGTTGTCCAGGACGTGTAAACTAACGAGTGGATCAATAGCATCAGCAATACAAACGTACGAGGTTTCGAATTCTAGCTTGTTCCGAAATGAAAACGCGAATTTTTCAGGTCTCTAGCTATGGTAAGGTTTTCAGTAGATCCGTTGTACAATAAGCAGCCAATCACTAAACAGTCGATGTGTCAGTGGTAACCAATAGCATTGCCTAGAAAAAGGCGTTTTCTGCCTGGCCTTGCACGACACCGAACACGATCTCACCTATTCTGCAACATGTCACACTTGACCGAGTATTGTCGGGATGGCAAGTTGTACTCTGTGGTGAAAACTCATATCTTCAGTTTCTCGCCTTGCTGTGGGTTTGAAGCATAGCCGTCTGCTACAAGCCCCAGCAGTTTGTGCTGTCACCCCGAGTACCGCGTGTTCACTCACACGCAGACTACAGGTGACCTTGACCAATTTTCCTCTTCTGTGTATTGTTACAATTTCGCAAAGTCAGTGGGCTTAGCCAGGTTCTTTAAGGAATGGAAGTCTGAATTAAATAAAAGAGTTACTAATATTTTCCTGATTTATTTACAAAAAGTTCAAGAAAAATACTCCTCTTGACCTGATGTATTACAAAAAATGGCCATAACTTGCTATTTACAATTAATCAATATAATGGATACAATTCAAAATTACCTCAAAGAAATCAATGCAATGAAATTACTCAAATCAGTCCCCATAAACACTGTATCATAACTTTTTGAATTATTTTACAAACTACTCTATATGATCGGGAAGTTGTAATATTTACTTTAAAGTCCGTATCATGTCCATACAGTCCCACCTTTATTCAGTCCACATTCCATCAGTCCGGAATATTCTAGACTTCTCCGAGAACCCTCATGCACCTTATACTCGTCGGGTACCACGCCTTCTCGTCCATCCACACCACACAAATACTCGCTGCTGTCGTATCATAACCTCCATCGTCGCCCGTCCTCTCCACTGATGTCACATGCTGCACCAGACTTTACCAGATTCAATCTTCAACCATATGCCTACCACAAAGGCTGACTCTTCTCCGGCTGCGGTGGGTATTTATAGTGCCATCGGCTCTGGTGCAGAATCTTATGCAAATGGCGTGTTGCACCGACAGGGAATATCTACTGGGTTTCTCACATGCACACTGCAACCAATTTTCCCTTTTCTAGGCTAATCAGCCTATCGGGCCACCTACAAAAAATTTAAATGATTGATGAGCACACACTTACTTATGGGAGTGAGTGTATATATATAATATATGAACCAAATATTTCAACAAGTTATACTGTTTAAAGCTGATGAAACTTTCACTGCTGTTGACATGCGTTTAGATTTTGGTCTTTAGCAAGATGTACCTTTGTCAGGCAGTGCATTTTCAGAAGTTGCATTAATTTTCCAATCAAAATATTTTGATTATCAGACAGAAAAATATATGGATAGTTTTAAGGCTACTTAAGTTGAAGTATTATGAAATTAAAAATAATTTTATTATAATTATTACGCTAGTTATTGTCACAGTTAACGTTATAATACGTAACTGTATTCAAAAGTACCAATAATTATTTGGCAGTAAAATATTTCGTCCACGGGTTAGTGTGAATGGTTTGGCGGACAGTATGTAGACCTGAGGCACAGAGTAAACAAGAGTACAGATGTGAGATAACCTCCTTATTTCGTGAACTCTAGATGCACGCGCCAGCAAAATGGAGTCACTAGCCAGCGACATATCGGAACGTCGTTCGCCAATCAGCGCATGGTAACTTACTTGGCAGCCGGCAGCCCAGCCAATAGGGAACCTTTCGCAGCACGCGGTGGCAAATCAGACACAAGGCCTGCTCCCAGAGAATGAGTACGCTCACGTCAAAGTAACCACCACGCCATTTCTTCTCTGTGTATTTATC
>NQII01008829.1:37211-69162 GCA_002778355.1 Clitarchus hookeri
TTTTTTTTTTTTTTTTTTTGTTTCTTTCCTCCCCTGCAGGCCGGGGATGCTAAGACGCTAGCCAGGCTGAGGACGGAGGGTGTCTGGAGAACTTGTCCCCAGCCATTTCTTCCTATTAGCAAGAAGAGACACTTGATAGAGTTGCCTCCCACCCTCGCACGACCCGACGGGAGGCGATTTGCGATGCAAATTGTGATAGGGTGTAATTTTCCTAATATGTAGCGAGGGCTGGTTTAAACCCACATATTGGCCTCTTGCGATATGGCGCTCGATGCGCAGAAGAAGAACCGCCCAAGGCGCGGGAGCAAGCAGGTGCCTAAGGGCGACACCAGCACGCAAACCTACTGACACATCGCCCCTGTACGCTAGGGTTTCGTGGTACCCAGCTTCCGGTACCGTCTCCACTCGTGCTAACCAACTCATCGGTGCGATGCATCGCTCCGATAGGAATCTAAAATCAGTTTTACACATCGGCATTGTAAATACACTGAAACGACGATTTCATACTGCAACTTCTCTCGCCCAGAGTTTAAAATACTGTGTTTGGCAGAAAATTAAGCAAACCTTTATTTTTTTTCTCCTTGGCATATTAAAATTAAACAGTAATTTTTCCTAGAGCCTCGTCCACCAAAAAAGTGTCAACAGCAATAATTTCATTTATTTTTACAGTTACTTGATTATACAGCCAAATCATAATCACCAGGCTATTTAAATATATTAAAAACTTTCCTAAGTGTAGTACTTTCATAACGTTTTGTCCGGTAGTTTTTGCGTGATGCCGGGAGAAACAAACACAAATGCAGCACGAACGAGTATGTAATTAATACAGATCATCTTCACGTAAGCCAATAAATCGACAACACATTTTTGCGCGTGGATCTGGTAAGTTCCGTATTAAGGAACTTCAGAGAGGCATTTTCTTGGAATCGATATGGCAAACTTTGCGTCACTATCGTCCGAATGCAAATCAAAGACAATGCCCAGATTCGTTTGTGAACGTGAGAAATTATTTGTGAAGCCTCTTACAAAACATTATTTTTGTATTGTTATTTTTACTGTTTAGCAGATCATTGTTTGGCTGTGGTTAAGTAGATCATCACAGATCCAGGCTGAAAACCAAGCCCTGCTTGCCGTAACACATACCAGCCAACAGTTTGGCAACTCACCGGTTCGCTTCAAGCGACATAAAAGAATTCTCTACAGTATCTTCCTATCCCTGCGAAAACTTAAGGTTCCCGCCTACCTGGGGCAATCTCCCGCGTCTGGGGCCGAGCAACGCGGGAGCCATAAGGCCTACACAGTTAGGGGCAACAAGTACGACATCGCCACTACGTACAATGCTTTCGATTGGCGTGCAGTGTTCTTGTCGTGCTACGTGCACCTATGGGACTTTGAAGGGTGGCCCCATCATTTCATTGGTGCAAGGTTAAATGCAGGGCCCGTGAGTATTTTTGCATTCATCTGACGCGTATATTTTAAGAGACAGCGCTTTGAAAAAGCCGTTTTTAGCTACTTTTCAGTGCTATGAATGGCGTCAGTGATGTGAGTGGCACCTCGAACGCACCAACAGGCCTCGTCTGGAGTGTATTTTCAACGCCAGTGTAATAGTTCCGTACAGAAACGAGTATTTGAAACACCCTGCAGTGCAGTTCATTCTCCAGCTAGGCGGAGGTCTTAAGGTGTATTTTTCACCTAAAGTTGTCTTCTTCCGTCATCTATAAAATTTAATGGCTATGCTTTAATGATTTTACTCACGCATCAGTAGGGCCAGTGACTTTTCGCGTAAAAATCGGAGCACACAGTTGACTTCAATACTATATACACACCTCAGCTTTTGTAATATCTCCATTGGCTGCTGGTGCCGTGTCCGTCTTTGACCAAGCCACTCAGGACTAAGTAACTCCGACACTGAACCTTTGTGATTCGTGCGCAAATGGTTAACACGAGCCAGAACATTTTTTAGCCAATCAAAGAAGCTGGACGACCCTACAGTGCTTTAAACTGTATCTTGTCTCGAAATCTTTTCACGAAATATCACTGCCCCTACGCATCAGACAAGGGAAAACGTGAACTTTTTGGGGACATTAATTTGATATTTTACTCCATCTTAATACTCAAATGTGTATAAAGCAAAAAAACCATAACATTGTTTGCCATAAATAGAGACCGGAAAAATTCGCTAATTCAATGACCTGCAGACTAAACTCTACAGTCTTATCTACAAATATGCTGATATTAAATGCACATAGGTTGTCTGCTGTCACAGTGGAAGGCGGCGATTGGGCCAGCGTTCTCCAGGAGGTGACAAAAACACCGTGTGCACCAATGGCTTAAGTTATATAAGCACACGTGTTATGAAGTATAACTTGCCTCAAAATTAATTAGCGAATTTTTCAGGTCTCTATCCATAAATGTAAACCTTGCTCTCGCATTACATTATCAAGACTTGCAGTTATTTGTCTTACTTAACGACCAACCTCACTGGGATCCTACTCGGTGTTGTGTATGACAGCACGGATGCAGGTTACAAGCTATGCATTTTTTTTTTCAAAGAGTAATTTTAAAAGTGCCGACAAGAATTTCGCTGTGTTTAAAATGCAGCAATCAATTTTAAACTGTAAAGAAGCTATGTAGTATGCGAAAATATCTTAGGACCGAAAATATTTCGCTATAATCTGCCGTATGAAAAATAAGAATATCTAATAATTAAGTGTACTCTCTATTTTACAAATATTTATTGCAAATACTTTTTGAATTTGCCAAAAAAACTAAAAAAAAAAAAATTAACAAATTGTTATAAAATATAATTTGTGTAAACACGTACTGAAAAGTTAAGACGGTAAATTATGTTTAAACACCCATGGGAGAATTTTTTTTTTCTAAGGAAAGAGTAAAATGCGTTGTGAATTTTCAAACTCTCTGTATTACCGACGCTCAAAATTGCCTATATTTGTAGCATGATGGATAATTTTCCACTGAATATATTCAATATGTCAATCGAAGTACAGAATATCTACTTTTTTGCTCAGAGAATAATATTGCCATTAAAATAAACTTGACATTGGCAATGTGAAGCTACAATTTAACCGTACTTTACAGGAGCAACATGGACGTGGGCATAGAGACGACATGGAAGAGAGGATGTCCCGTGGACGTATGCACAGGATGTTCCACTCACACAGCAACTCAAGTGGAGCCACTGTACTTTGCGTCGAGCTCTTATTTTCAACTACAAATTTCTAAAATGTCACGGTTATATTGCCAACATAAAATAATTCGTCAAAGCACATTAATAAGATGTAAAAGTAATAATTCAGGCATTGGCTATATTGTTAACACAAACAATAACGAATATAGGGAACCTACATTCGCCAATGCTAACGTTGTCTGTGCTTTTCTTAAGGTTTTTTCCCCGTATTGTTCATCCCATGAAATTCTGGTATACTTGATGTTAGGGGTTGACTTAAAATACTTTTTTTACGTTTAGGCATTGAAGATTGACGACGCCTTATTGTCTTAAACTGTTGTATACTTGTCACGTCTTTCTCATGAAGCCGGTTGAAACTCCGCGACCTCGGCAGGCATGCCACACAGCAAAAACTGTGCATTGTGCAACGGTCGCGCCAAATCACAACGTTGCCTTTGAATAATTATCTACATTTAATTATCAGTACATTACAAGTGAAATATTTTTTTCCTATCGACCCAGCAGTAGTAAACGAAAAAAATGTATTTTGGTCGTTCTGAAGTCTTTTGGATATTAAGATATAAACAAACACGTTCATCGGTGTTTACCATGTGATTCCGACAGTTGTGTTGGCGTGGGATAGGTCAGTTATGGGGTACATGCGCAGAAGACAAGGATAGTTCCGCTGTCATCTGCCTCTGACCGACTCCAGACCAGGCGCCAGGAGTCACGTGATCCCCAGGAGAGTGTCTCAACGGGCGCGCTAATTGCCGCCTGGCGGGCAAGCCGGGAACTACGAGGGCATGCGCTCGGGCCCGCGCCTGAATAATGGCCCAACATCATATTTTACGCGGGGAACATTTTTAAGAAGACGTTCAGTAGAGGAATGATGGAGTATACGTATTAGCCCCGTTGTGATTTAAATTTTATAACAGCAGGGGAGAAGCAGGCAGATGTGAAGGGGTTTCGCCGTGGAGGGCGAGTGCAGGGGGGAGGGGGTGGCACAGGAGAGGGGTCTGGAATCCGTGCAGGTTATGAATATGTTATCAGTCGAACAAGCGGGAACCCGTGTATACCCCCTCCCCACCCAACCTCCATTGCCTCTCAAACCTCGTTTTTTTTTTTTACGCTCTCTTCCACTCGGGGAAAGTGTGTTCACTATTAGAGGTCTTCTCGCAGGCAGGCGGTTCGCCGCGGAAAGACGTAAAAAAGTTCTATGCAAATAATGCACTTGTCTTTCCTCTCCGCGTCTCTTTGGTGTCTGGTCGCCCTCCTCGCCCCCCCCCCCNCTCCTTTCTCACCTCCGACCTTCATTTCTTTTCTCCCCCTCCCCCTTGCTCGCGCTTCGGCTGGCTGCGTCAAAGCCGAGGACGCCAGAGACCACCGCGGAAGGATAATTATAGGCGAGGGCATCGAATTCCGCTTCAAAGGGGCGACGCCGAAAACAAGGGAGATAGACTGCGCTCTCTGCAAGGGCTGCGCTGCGGGAGGCTGGGGAAACAACACACCAAGAAATTATCCACAAATGTATCACATCAGAGTACAGGTGTAGTGAGAAAGCGCGAACGGTCCATTATTTTCCTCTACATTCACGGCGGCGTCCTTACGTTTGGCCAGGAAAGAGTCAAAAGTTCCCCACTTTGTCTAGATAGCAGCGAAGTTGATGCTGAACATTCCTATATTTCAAGTCTCCGTATGTGGTGTTATCTACACACTAGGATAAATCTTACATTTCCTTGTGGAAGTTTAGTCCATTCATGGTTACTTCTAACTGCTCTGAAGCCCTGCTTAAGTTCTTCTTCTAGGATATTTCTCCACCTCGCACAGACAAAGTTTAACCGAGTCTACAAAATTCCCCCAAAGGACAACACGCCGAATTCGCGCGCACTCAATGTAGTAATATTTTGCATAAGAACAATTTAATACTGGGCATTACTAACACACATATTTTCTGTCTGTTTTCATTCCTATTAATCATTGATGAAATATTATAACTTAAGGAGGAAATATAAGTAAAATATATTTTTAACCTAAAATAAGTTTCTTTCATACTAAGAGAAGTTAAACCGCTGTGATACATGGCATATTCAGGAAACAACCAAACACGTCGTACATGGGGTGATTTTTCAAAGGTTTTATTCAAAAAGTGCAAAGAAACCGCGAATAGACTATAGAATTGTTCTGCGCAGTGTAGTGCTGGGGGAGAGGGTCAGCTCTCTGCAGCATTGGTGCTCGGGACTTGAAGGCATTGGCGCCCGGGACTTGAAGGCATTGGCGCCCGGGACTTGAAGGTATTGGCGTGTGGGACTTGAAGGCATTGGCGTCTGGGACTTGAAGGCATTGGCGCCCGGGACTTGAAGGCATTGGCGCCCGGGACTTGAAGGCATTGGCGTCTGGGACTTGAAGGCATTGGCGCCTGGGAAATTGAAGGCATTTGCGTCCGGGACTTAAAGATGTTGTTGCGCGGGCCTTGAAGTCATAGGCGCCTGGGACTTGAAGGCAGACTTGGCAACTTGAAGCACGCGACGTGTGTGAAGAGTTGCGTGCACCGAAGGCTGTTGTGTGGCTTCAGCTTAACTACACGCGCTGTAGTGTCGTCAGCGCGACAGGAAGCGTCGTGTAGGCAGTTTTTATATTTCCACCGGACAACCGTGCGTATTCACAGAAAAATATTTCATACTTTCACTTGCCGAATTAACATTTTTTTTTCTCTTTTTCCAACACACAAGTAAAACAACTAGTTTACCAAAACAATGAAACAAGAGCAACTAAAATTTCCTGTATGAACACATTTTGAACAGTTCTTAGCCGAAGATATTACAGGGAAAGTTATTTGACTAAAACTCGCTGATACAGATCAAAAATTAAAAAAAATTCCACAACAAATTAGATTAGCCTTAAAGGTAGACTCTCACTGGGTGCTGATACCTTGGTGCGTACAGCACCGGTCATGTCTTTCGTTCACTCGCAACGTGTCGACGATCAAGGATACGGCAACAGAACGGCCAATGTGAATCCTGGTCATTACAAATATGTTTCTAGTTGTATTACAAATGTTTAATGTTACATAGAAGGCATTTTACAAATTATATTGTATTTTTACAAATTTCTGTAAATGTACAAATAATTTATCACTAAAATTTAATATTTTTACAGTGATATTAAATCTGGAACACGTGAAGCCCGTAGCAAAAAAGGTTTTTATAGCGGCTGTGTGGATACTGTGAGGCGAAGACGGAGCAGCGGATGAATGCAAGAGCGGGGGAAACAGGAGCGTCCCGAGCGGACCCGCCGAACAACGGTAACGTCCGCCACGTTTCACACACGTAGGCATGGCGTGTCTTCCCGCCGGGATTCGAACCCGGATTGCCTTGGTTTGAGGCCGGTGCACTATCCGCAAGCTTGCCGCGGCCATTTTTAAAGCTAGTTTGCTAGGTACATTTGAACGTGCGTTGGTTTCAAATTCCTCCGGTTGCAACGTAAGCATTGAATAATGGGAGAGATTTGGGCGGCTCTTAACAGCGAGGTCTTGAGAGTCGATGGGGGTGAAGTGAAATGAGTATGGAGCACCACCGGAATGCAAGGGCGGGGAAACGGGAGATCACCGAGAAAATCTGCCGACCAGAGGCATTGTGTGGTACAATTCCCATTATGCGATAATTTGGGATCGAACCTTTTTCGTCTAGGTGGGAGGCGATTAGTCTGACCACTACAACATCACGATCCCATAAACTTTAAATACTTATTAGTTAATTATAATATTAGACTGTGATTGGACGGCTGTTGTTTACACACACTCCGTATAAGTGTGAGCCAGTAATAGGAAATAAATATAGAGAGACCGAGTTACGAACAGGCCAGTACAACGGCTTCGCGCTGTTGCAGTGGCCACTCAAGGAACGACAGTGGCTCGAGTATATAGACAACTGATAAGTCTACCAAGCTTCCAAAATCTAATCGCAAAATACTCGTAGTTCTAATGATAAATATGAACCAATTATTTGAATCGGTAGCACTTGCGATATATTCCATAATTGTGTATCTCCTGATGATGGATCGGAGGCATTCATCAACAGTCGTTCAGTAATAATAGTATAATTCAGTGTATACCGGCTGTTACGAAATGCAGCATTGAAACTTGAAGGGATAATAGAGGAGGCTATAACAAGCGTGTTTTGTTAAATAATCGTCAATATGACCTACTCCGTTAGACACACCATGACGTCAGAGTGCATCATCTGTGCTGTGACACCACGAAGGCAGGAAGTTGTCTTGCGTTTAGAGCAGAGAGATGGAAACGCATAGGTACGTGGTTTCATTCTCATCCTTAACCACGTCAAAATCTACCTAAATTATCAATTTTAAAAACTATTGTTATTTTATTTGAAAATATATACAGGATGATTCTAAAATCATGGGACAAACATTGAGGGGTGGTAGAGCTCACTAAAACAAACAATTATTGCATAGGAATATACGGACGGAAGTGACGCGTTGAGGCACAAACACAAAAATAACACATGAAATGCAACACATTGTTTATTTACAACGTCGCCGCTAAATGCCTTTTTACAGCAATGTTTATAATAATTGCTCCAAATTGCTACCACCGACAGTAATGCAAGCTTGGTAGCGTCGGTGGAGTGATGCTGATGCTGATGCAGCAGGTCACCATATGTAGAGGTCGCCAAGAATGCGTGACTGTTGGTGGATGCATTTCCAGCAACGGTTTTAACATTTTTGTACGGAATCACTCGTTGCGTATGCTGTTAATGAACATTTTATGTTTCCGTTAATGTGTTATGTTTTTGTGTTTGTGCCTCAACGCGCCACTTCCGCCCATATANGAACATTTTATGTTTCCGTTAATGTGTTATGTTTTTGTGTTTGTGCCTCAACGCGCCACTTCCGCCCATATATTCCCATGTAATAATTGTTGGTTTTAGTGAGCTCTACCACCCCTCAATGTTTGTCCCATGATTTTAGAATCATCCTGTATACGTATATATTTTTTGGTGCTTCCCAAAATCAACAGAAGTTTGAGTATTGAATTGTGTTACATCCGATATAAGAATAAGTCAACTGTAAACCTGTGAAACTTGAGTCAATAAGGCAACGATCAGTGGCTTGGACATCAGTTATTCAGTTCAACTTTTACTAACTTATATCAAGAGTGCAAACCAGCTGAGGACTGCTTGGCTGCCAATCAACTGAAGGGTTTCGACTCTGCGTTGTGACAGGAACTACGCCTCCTGGGTAGCGTCAAGTCAGACGTTACTACGCAATTAGCGTACTTCCCAAGATTCCACAACCGAATGACCGAACATGTGGTTTAAGCTCATACGTGTTTTCGAAGGCAGCAGCGAGACGAATGAATCGCTGNCACAACCGAATGACCGAACATGTGGTTTAAGCTCATACGTGTTTTCGAAGGCAGCAGCGAGACGAATGAATCGCTATAAATATTACGCTAGAGTTGGTAGAAAAAAAATAGATTGTTAAAACAGTTATAAAATATAATCGAGAATTTTGGTGAATTAAAACAATAAACAATGAAAAAAAATTGTGTTTGTTACATTTGTTACAAATATTAATATATTGAGAATACGCTCCGAACATCCTAGAAACTAANAAAAAAAATTGTGTTTGTTACATTTGTTACAAATATTAATATATTGAGAATACGCTCCGAACATCCTAGAAACTAAAGTCCTGGCTGAGAATTGTACCTTGTTCAGCTCTGAATAACGAACACTTAACAAGTTTATTATAACTACGTATAAAGAAAAAGAACAAAATGAAACGAATAAAACAATTATTCACTTTATACTTAGTATTCCATTTTTTATACCTATGTATTACCACGAATTGAAACAATCAAGCGATACAGCACTATCACTTTTGGAGAGAAGTTACGTTACTTAAATATTCGTGATGACAAAATTGTTTTGTGTAAGATCTGAAAGAAATAAAACGTTATGATGGTAACGCAGAAGTAAACATCAGTGATAATGATATAATTATACAACTAAAATCACAAGAAGGGAATATAGGCTTTTGAAATTTGTTGGACGAGATGTTAATTAACTTGAACTAGAAGACGATCATAAAATGGTCGCAGAATTTTCTATTAAAATTAATGCCATGAAACACAAAATTGTTACTTCTACGAGCTTAAATACAAAACTGACCAATTTTATAGACCTATTAAAGGTGATAGCTTGGCTTCAGGCATAATTAAAGAAACAACATACACAAATGCATAAACACGCACGAGGTAGTAGGAAATGTGTTTCAGTTTTTAAAGAGAACGTTTGAATGAATGACAAGAAGTCATTTACTAACAGACGCTTTGTAAGAGAAGGTGAAGGTAATACTGGCAAAAACATTAGCAGTTGAAATTTTACTTGCAGTACTATGTTTAAAAAAAAACCCCTTATTGCAGTGTTAAAATAATTATCTTACTAGATTTTGAATTACGAACAATATGGGACAATATTACCAAAATACACCGTTAGTTAATTGATATTTAGGTTACGTGAAAAAAAAGGGATTTGAAAGAATGCTACGACAAGACGCCAGTTTAAATAGATTTGTCAAAAATTGCAGGAAATTCTATGGGCTTAAAATTATAATTAGCCATGGTATATAACCAGTTTTAAGCATTTTAGGTGTGGATTACATGTAAAGCGAAATAATGCAAACTAAATTTAAGTTGTGCAATGTCGAACTGACATTTAGAAATCTCAAAATAAACAGAGAATAAAAATGTGGAAGACAAAATAATGTATGCATAGACAGTATTATCAATTTTAAGTACGTTAAAGAATGGAGACAAAAGAAAACATTTGGGNGGGGGGGGGAGAATTATTCAACAAAGACAGGTGCCAGACTTTTGAAAAGGAGATATAACAGATATGTAAGCTTTGTATGTAAGTACGTTACAATCTTCGAGAGGCGATTCAGTATGGAAAAACGAGCATAAAAGACATATGTGACTTATGGCCTACAGTAATTATTAAGGGAGATATGCCCCCTTGAAAATGTGAAAATAAAATGTTTCTATTAAAGTATATTGCATCTACGCGAGATTAAATAAAAAATTCGCAGATAGTGTATTGTAGAACGACGGTGTATCATCTCCTTCGTGAGACATGTTGTGCCGCTGCACTGCTTGCAGGAATGAAGGTTATTTTGTAAACGGTTATTAGTTGCAACCATTGTGTGGTAAAATTTTTATTTTAAAAGCCACTAGTAAAGCGCATACCGCATTCGTTACAATAGAGTTTTTATGTTAATTTTGATTTCTAATGTTAATTAATGTATTATTCTAACGAAAACCCCGCCTTGAGGTGTAAGGTTTGTTGCATACGCACCAGACATCGCCCCACCCTTTTCCTGCGCTCTTTGACTCGACATTTATCAGCATCACAAAGCTGCAGGGGGCCGCGGTGATGTGGTGGCCAGACTAGTCGCCTCCCACCTAGGCGAACCGGGTTCGATTCCCGGCGGGGTCGCTCCCGGATTTTTGTGCGTGGGAATCGTGCCGGACGATGCCGCCTGGTCGGCGGGTTTTCTCGGGGATCTCCGGTTTCCCCCGCCCTTGCATTCCGGTGCGGCTCCACACTCACCTCGCTTCACCCTCATCGGCTCTCAAGACCTTGATGATAAGAGCAGCGCAAATATCTGCACTGCTCTGTCCACAAGGCTGCACTTATTGTTCATTTCAACAAAATGATTAATAATAGCTGCATTATTAAATATCGTCAGTACCATTAGCATTTTCTGGGCTAAAAATATTTAAAAAAAACCTACTTTATTCACGAAGGGGATGATACTAACAAACCAAATATTATCATCCAAATAGATCGTTTTTCAACATTACACCGTCTAAAAATGTGTTATTTAATCTAAAATGGTATCAATACATTCTACATAAAAGCATTTCATTTTCACATTTTCAAGGGCGCGTGTTTTTCGTAATAATAAGTGCAAGCCGTAAGACGCAAAAAAATTGTATGCCTATTTTTTCACACTGAATAACCTCTCGAAGATTCTAACTTAATTTCATATACACATGTGTGTGTTTGTGTCTATTATATACATATATATAATGAAAACTCCTACAATGCGCAGTATGTAATACAGGAAAACAAACTGAACTACAATAAATAGGGAACCCGTTTGGAAATGCGTGGTTGAGTAGAAATTGCTTATGGGTTCCTAAATATTCGCAACCCATTAGCCAGCAACGCAAAACAGGCAGATTAATTGGTGGACCACCTGTACCCAGCTTTCCTACACATGAGCAGCCGTACTTCGTAGTCCACGGTCCACAAGCTACTGTGAGGTGTGTGGTGCGTCCCAGTCACCTTGCTGGCTGCAGGAGCACAGCAGGTATCACTGCGCAGCTGCAGATGCCGCTTGCACGCGGAGAAGCCGGTTGCGATGGCACAGTCGCTCGACGTTCGTACTCGCAGAGGTTCACACAGCAGAAACACTCCGCGTCATTGTACGTTCGCGGCCATTCTGAGACGTCTGTGAGACTTTGGACTGTTGGAAGAGGTATTTCCCACCGAGAACAGTTCCAGAAATGTAGCGTATAAAGCGCGTAAACGTGGTACGTGTACGTATAGTCTGTTCGCGGTTACTTTATACTTTTCTGAAGCCCTGCTGAAGTTCTACTTCAAGGCTGTCTGTTCCTCCGCCTCGTGTGAACAAAGCTTAACTGTGTACACAAAACTACTTCAAAGGGACGCCGCAATGGGTTCGTGTGAACTCAGTGTAATATTATTTTCCATGAGAACTATTTCTTACTAGGCATTGCCAACGCACCGTTCATCTTCCTGTATACATTCCTATCAATTATAAATGAAAGATTATATTTTATAGATAGAATATAAGTAAAAGTTCAATTTTACAAAAAATTTAAGTACTTATATGTTAACATGTTTATAAAATCTTGTGATGCATGGCATATTTAGGAAACAACCAAACACGTGATACACAAAGAGATTTTTCAAAGGTTTGAAACAAAACGTGTGAAGAANGGCATATTTAGGAAACAACCAAACACGTGATACACAAAGAGATTTTTCAAAGGTTTGAAACAAAACGTGTGAAGAACCCGTGAATACGCTACGCAATTGTACTGTATTGACGAAAAGGCCTGTATCCAATCGTCAACATTGCCTTCCTGTGTTAGGTGTGGCAACATGATGCAGGTCTTCCCCACTCGGCNGCATATTTAGGAAACAACCAAACACGTGATACACAAAGAGATTTTTCAAAGGTTTGAAACAAAACGTGTGAAGAAGCCGTGAATACGCTACGCAAGTGTACTGTATTGACGGGAAGGCCTGTATCCAATCGTCAACATTGCCTTCCTGTGTTAGGTGTGGCAACATGATGCAGGTCTTCCCCACTCGGCNAAGGCCTGTATCCAATCGTCAACATTGCCTTCCTGTGTTAGGTGTGGCAACATGATGCAGGTCTTCCCCACTCGGCTTGAACACTTCACTTCGAGGAGGAAGTGTTGAGGAGATTCTGAAGGAGCCGTCCACCAGCGCCAGTCAAGTGGGGCCTGACTCAGACATGTGTCGTACCAATGTGAGGCTACTGATCCACGAACAGCAGCCCAATCCACACAATCTCCAGACCGCACAGGCGTTATCTGTGGATGAGGAGGCTTTGCACAGCAGCACCTCCAGCGCTGCGTAATCCAGCCTGCAGTCCCGACCCTAGTGTCGCGCACGGACGAGTACACTTCCGCTGTAGACAGCTTCGTGAGCTTGCACGTCAGACAAGTGTGGCCGGGTGAACGTCCGCACGCTCAAGTGGTTCACAGCGGCCAGTGGACATTCCGTGTCGACGTCTGGGCTGGGGTTATTGGTGACCACTTCGCTGGGCCGTAACTACCGCCACGCACAACAAACGGATCTCTGCACCACGTATCCATAAGGGATGTTTAGCGTACACCAGGGGATGAGGTGCCGCTTTGACGGAAACGTGCTGGTCCATCTGGATGTCAGATATCCGAATGTATGGATTGGCAGAGAGAGCTAGAGCTCCTCCAGATCTTTCATCCCGCGATTGTTTTGTTTGAGTTACCATGAAGTATGCGGTTTACGCGACTCCGGTAACATCTCAGGAGGATCTTACCGTACGAATCCTCGCCGTGGCGGAAATACCCAGCACACGAACATACGCCTTGGACCGTGTGAGCCGATCTCTGCACTGCCGATGCATGCTTTGGAATGAAAACGGAGGTCGACAATTTGAGCTCCTTTTCCAATCCATGCCACCATGCACTTGTTGAAGTTGTCTGTCTAAAAACTGATCCGGACTCACCCAAGCCTTGCGATGTTACATTACTGGCTGCTTCAACCATTTCCGCCCAGTTCCTGCCACGAATACGCGACTGGCCTCATGTTCGCCTCCACANCCCTCCACGGCCACCATCTCTGCTACCTCGTACACGTACCTGCGGGCATACAACAAAACTCTGTTAGTAATACGTCTGTGTGTGTATGTACGTACTGAAGACATGTCGAGACGTCGTACAGCTNGTACTGAAGACATGTCGAGACGTCGTACAGCTATCAGATATACCGCTACTCAAACAAACTACTGTTACGGGAAATACTTGAGGTCACGAGTCTTAACAGACGAGGAAGAGCACCAAGCTACTGGGAAAACAAACTCTGGCCTAGTTATCAACATACAGTGGGAGGTGTTATTCGTTTACTCTGTTATGTAGTCGCATAACAGCTGCTACCAATAACATTAAAACACAACACATTTTCATTTAACCCAAAATATGACAGANTTATGTAGTCGCATAACAGCTGCTACCAATAACATTAAAACACAACACATTTTCATTTAACCCAAAATATGACAGAGAATTATAAAGATACTAGTACAGCTCCAAACAAAAAATTTGTTTGTTGCAACCCCTAAAGTTACAATTTTATATATGCCTGAAAGAGTTCATACGTATGTCTTACGGCAACTGAATTGTGTACCAATTTTGGTAAAATTTCCAAGACATGTGTGTGCAAAAGATAAAGCTGGCATATATGCAATCTGTTCCCTTTGCAACAATGCTATATTATACNTCCAAGACATGTGTGTGCAAAAGATAAAGCTGGCATATATGCAATCTGTTCCCTTTGCAACAATGCTATATTATACTATGGGTGTTCATTATTATCCAGTACACACGGCCATACAAATAAAAATAACAGTAAAACAATTTGAACTTAGGGAAAAACATTTAAAGATAATATGATTTATGCGAACGAAATTTAATATATGACGCCTATTTTATGACGTAACAAAAATACAGTAACTTATTGAATAAAGTATTTTTCTCCTGAATAGAAAAATGGTTTATAACCATAACAAAAACATTTTTACAACAGTTAAGAACACAAGAAAACCAAACTGTTATGATCAATAAGTCAGAATGTAACAGTATAAAAACAAAGAACTTTGTTTAAGGTAAATAATATTTGTTATTTAAAATTATTATTTTATGGATTGATTGACAATTTTACTTTTCATGGTGTCAAATAAAGCTACTTAGATGTAGAAATTATAATAATTTGAATACTGTATATAATAAATTTTCATACTTTACTGAGCCAGAGACTCGTCATTTTATATTAAATAAATATCTCCTGCAAAAGAACTTCAATTCAAACTTGGAAAACCTTAAAGCAAAACCACCATAACTTTTTAGACAATACATGATGGAAATTTTGTGTAATGTACAGCGTAAATTGTGAACTGAAACTCCGCCACGGATTACAGTGAACTGTTGTTTAAGTGGTAGAATATTTGCGTCAAAAAAGCAGAGTTGGCGGAACGGAATTTAACTTGAATCCCGGATACTTTTGGGGTGAAACTGGCGCCAGGTTGGACTTGCAACACTTGTACAGTTTTTCTGCCTTCGTAACCGGCTCGCAGTTCGTTCGGCAGGTCCCAGAGGAGTCTGCGTTATTAATCTATTCCCGGTGCTGTACGCAGCGAGGTATCACGAGCCCAGGTCAGTAGGCTTCTTCCACGCAGGTCGTATGACACGAGGGAAGCTCTCGTCAGCGATTGGCTGGCGGCAATAATCACACAGGGGGAAGGCCAGTTCCGTCGGCTACCGTGCATGACGTCACGTGGCATCCAGCGCGCCTGGCGAGGTCCACTGTGCGAGCTCGGCTTCGCTTGTCAATGTGGCTACACTCATCATTCAAATTAAATCATATTTTCAGGTTTTGTCCAAAACTGTACGAAAATTCATATAATATTCGCCAATCTACATTTATGTGATACACTTCATTCGCAAAAAAATAAATAAAGTAATCACAATTGATTTTGCTTGATTAACGATTTTGCAGCACACATTTTAAATGGTCTGAAGTACTTCATGCAGGTCNTAATCACAATTGATTTTGCTTGATTAACGATTTTGCAGCACACATTTTAAATGGTCTGAAGTACTTCATGCAGGTCACCAGCCATTTGAAGCAGCAACAAATTCATGGAAAGCACATTCGAGAGAATTCGTTGTCATTTACGAACGCATTGTCTCGTACCGACTTTTGTATGCTAGCGTTGTTTTGCGCTCGCCCACCTGTAGAGAAGTATTTGTGTGAATTGCTTACAATTGTGCTCATAAGGCGTTCAATATTATATTAAACAATTTAATTAATTTCCTTGCAGAGGAACACTTCTAACTTATATTCTATTCGAAAACAACAGCTTAATAAATGTCATCCTACATTAAATATTTGGTAAATATAACCTGAAAATATGACATCATAATAAGAGTAACAAAATTAATGTAAATAGGTAAAGACATACTAATGTTGTAGCGCAAATATAAAAACTATACTGCTTTATAGGATGCCTCGTTCTCAAGAATAATGACGAAATGTTATTTTTCACTTGAAAATTTGGTTTTAAAATTATTCAGCACTATAAAAATCATATTATTCATTTCCAAAAAAAAGCATTAAACAAGATATTCTCTATGGGTTTCTTGATTTTAATTCCTTCTTTTAAATGTTTTATGCGCATATGCAAGTCCTTATTCTTATGATACACTGAACAACTTTTGGAGGCAGTGTATTTCCTTTTTCGTGTAGAATTATGCTTGATATCAGCTGAAATATTTGCATCTTTTTGTGTTCCCTTTCTGGACTTATTAAACTTCCCGTCAACAGTGTATCGATGAAAGAGTTCATTTGTTGCCAGTTCCACACAGCCAAACAAAGAACATACTGCCGCCTATGATGTTGCTTATTGTTGCAGATATATATATATATAATTACTTCATTTCTTATTAGATGTTCTGACAATGCAAAAAATTTCATTTGCTGTGGGGAAAATCCTTTTTCAAAGTCATTTGCAGGAAGAGTTTCCGTTTACGGCTTCGAGGCCATATCTAATTCTCCGTAAAGTAACAAACTATTACGCCTGTATAGACTCATTTACCTACACTCTGAGGGAATTTCCGAGGCCCATATTCTGCTTTTTAACAGGAAATATTGCAGAAGAATGCTTGCCTAAATTTTAATTTCTTAGTCCGCACTTAATTTCAGTTGGCGACGTTTGTCTTATTTCCGTGGACCATTTCCCTAGTATATGTAAAGAAACATTTTATCATGTCTTGGTTTAGTTTAATAGTCCTGAGGAACCGAAAACTTTAAAATGTTCATAGATGATGTGAAGAATTAACTGTATCTAACTGAGTGACTGAAGAGATCTGGGCGGCTCTTTAAAGCGACGTCTTGAGATCAGACTCTTTCTTTGCGTTGTGGGGATTATTTCTTGAGTGTTCAGAAATTGTATTTATTTTTGTGAGCTGGTATTGACATCTAATGGACAGGTTTTGTTAGGCCAGTTCTTATTTCTATTCTTTCTAATTTTTTTTCCAAATTCCCCAAGTAATCTTTCTCGGTGGCCATACAATACGTAATATTTTCTTTCGTTTTACAATAGTTCAGTGTTTGGTTAGTAAATGTTAAGTTTCGTAAAACGCATTTCGAATTTTCATCCATTCGTTTCTACTTCCGGGCATTTTTTTACGAACCCATGTCATTGCTGAGATACAGTCCGACAGACTTTAAAAATTAAGAGACATCCTGTGTAAATTTATAAGAGAGGACATATTCAACGGCTAGTCGAGTTCTTTTGCTCCCATTTCATTGCATTACAATTAAAATAATTAATTGAAGGGAACTGTTATATTTTACTGCATAGCATTGTGGTTATAGTTTTTTCGTTATTCGTATGATCACAACAATGTTAATCTTATGTGAGGAAAAAGACAAGTCCTGTATATCAAGCGAGGGATTATTCATTGGCAAACAGTCCTACATTACAGAGTACTACAAACTTTCCAAGTTCATTGTTTGCATTTTCAATGTTCACAAACAATTTTGAAATTATAATCTATCATTTAGAAACTGTAAAGTTAATTTCATAGCCTTCCTTTCAATGAAAATGTATAAAATGGCCACGAACAAGTAATATAAAGAGTGTTATAGTTTATTTTCCAAGCTATTTAAACTAAGAGTGAGAAGTGTAGTCCTTTATGCTTACTAGAATAATTGTAAAATATTTCTCCCCGAGAATGAACAAAACATGAGTGAAAGTGATGGTTTTCTTGCTGAACAGGTAAATCAGCATTGTAAATACAACGGAGTATAAGTTGCACAGCTATAGGCAGGGTAAGCATTCAGCAGTGTTCAACCAGTACACAATGCCAGACTCAAAACCGGTATCTACCACTGAAGCCCTTCAATGTTTTGTAATGCCGTAAGCCTTTAACGAGTTTCAATACCTGTGCAGCTTTGATATAAACTGTTAATTGGTTAATGTGAGAATTTAGGAACATTGCAAAACTACGAGATTACAGAAGAGATTGTATTGACAGAACAGTTAATGCAACACACAAAGCACATAACGGAAGTTCATCAGACGAATTAACAACCTTGCCGGAAATATTTCTTGCCGATTCAAAAGTGATACGCTACTGAGGTTCTCGACTTAGGTAATAAAAAGATGTAAACAATTTTTCAGGCGCAAATTAAAACATAATTTGTGTTCAAACGCTTAAATGGATTATTAAAAATTGCTGTCACTATTTAGAGATAATTTCAAGAAATAAGTAACTAATAATCAATCCTACAGATACTGCTGCTTGTTCTATTGTAATTCTGTTTTCATCCAGTACAATTTATTTGATCAAGATTTCCCATGCTTTGTTCTTTCGTCTATAAGATCTCTCTGAATTACCTTGTACTTTTAATAAGCGTCAAGTTTGGTCTTCCTTCTATTTACGTAGTTGGAGAATAATCCCATCGTTTCTCTTTTATACTCTTCTAAAAGCATTCTTCTCCATATTTGTGTTGCAAGAGAGGTAAAATGTANAATCCCATCGTTTCTCTTTTATACTCTTCTAAAAGCATTCTTCTCCATATTTGTGTTGCAAGAGAGGTAAAATGTATGATCAAGTGCTCAGTTATATTAAAAATAAGTAATAATCACGAAAGTATTAATATTGTTTTGTATTCTCTTACTTTTTTTCTCATTGACTGTCACTCCTCGGCAGCAGCAATATACCCACTTTCACATTTTTTATTCTGTTTACTTCTATTATTACACAAAATGCGACTTGGCACCACATTACTGCAATCCTTCAAAGATACGCATCCACGCTATTACTTAAGACGTGCAATAATAATACAGTAAAATAAATCGGTACTATTTATACACCAAAGCACTGGAGTTGTATGAACGTATCTGTCAGACATTGGTACATCAAGGGCCAGGAGAGAGAGAGAGAGAGAGAGAGAGAGCTCTCTGGTGAACACGTACAGCATAGCTCGCTACCTGCTGACGCTACCTGCTGGCCAGCTGACGTCACAGACCCAGCAGATGCGCACGCATCACCTCACTTCCTTAGTACCATGATAACCACAGACGTAGCACTTAGCTCTTCACGACATACCAACATCTGCAATTTGCTTTTGNGAGAGAGAGAGAGAGAGAGAGAGAGAGAGAGAGAGAGAGA
Organism: Clitarchus hookeri; assembly: GCA_002778355.1. Taxonomy (NCBI): domain Eukaryota; kingdom Metazoa; phylum Arthropoda; class Insecta; order Phasmatodea; family Phasmatidae; genus Clitarchus; species Clitarchus hookeri. The sequence goes on from NQII01008829.1 coordinate 56,477, forward strand.
GAGAGAGAGAGAGAGAGCTCTCTGGTGAACACGTACAGCCTAGCTCGCTACCTGCTGACGCTACCTGCTGGCCAGCTGACGTCACAGGCCCAGCAGATGCGCACGCATCACCTCTCTTCCTTAGTACCATGATAACCACAGACGTAGCACTTAGCTCTTCACGACATACCAACATCTGCAATTTGCTTTTGTATTAATTTCTTTGGAAACTCAGCTGCCGTAGATGTTCTTGCAACGTTTCAAATAAATTCGAGTTTATCTCTCGAAACCTTATAGTGGAATGTATAAAAATAATGTTGAATTTTAACAAGCAAGTGTTGTAGACTTCACGTTTATTATAAACACTGAGCTACACAAACAATTTTGTACGTTTTATTTAATAATGTGTTGTAAATATACAATATTTCAGCTGTGGAGTTACAAGAACATATTTCGCAACTAGTTTCCAAACAATTGTTTTGTAATATGTACACTTTTTTTTTCTGCGCGAGTTACAATTCTTGAAGATATAAACCACTGTGGAAACGAAAGCGTTGATATTCATTTCAGGACCACTTTGATACATGGTTTAAAGTATTGCAAATAAACTATATTTTGACCCGTACTGTACTCAGTCATAAACTATACTTTTTTTGTCATAATAACCAGTGAACTGTGGACATGGAGTTAGGTGAGTAGCGACAGGAATCCTTCTTGGCGTAGAAAGAGCAGTAGCTAGGTTCAAGGACCAGTCACACATGATACCAGCACAACTCTGCCACAGAATATTACGAGACTACAGAAGCGGAACAGCACGGTGCCTCATCCCGCAGGTGCAACAAGTTTACCCTCACTGGCCAGCAACATGGCGGAAAGTTATCTGCCAATCAGCACCTGGAGACATAACTCGCTAGACGGCAGGGAAAACCAAAAGGGAATCTTTATCAGAATGCAACAGCCAATCACAATAGGCACGCCACAACAGCATTTCACAGCCGACGAACGAGTACGTTTACGTCACAGTAATTGTCACGTGGCTTCCTTCCTACAACTGCCCTGTGACTCAGCACTCAGTCTTTACTGTGTACATGGCCTTCCTTTGCAACGCATCTACGACCGTTGACAGATATCACTGTTTGTTACGGGTGGTGAGATAAGTCCAAAATTGAATGAAAAAGTGAAAAATATTTACGTCTGGAGTAAAGAGAACCAAGCTTATTTAAAGAACTGGAGTGGGACTCACTGCGTGTGATGTGGGCCGCCATTTCCGCTACTTTTCTGTTTGATCCGCATTTCTTAGAAGGCGATGTGAACCGTAATATCTACCTCAACCATGGGACGTGACTGATTCATTCCTCAACTGCAAGACACGTGGACTTAACACGTTATAGTTCTTAAGGACTGATAAAGAACAAACGTGATACCGTTCTGCACTAACTGTCCGTGTTTGATTGACAGGTTTCAAACGAATAGGTTGTCGGGTGAAACACATCGTTCACCCCGCTACCGCAGACAACTAAGCTGGGAAAGAGTCTTCGAAGGCTGTTCTAGGCAAGAGTGCCCGTTCGCTGATGTGCGGGGAACGATGTCTCTCCGGTCCTTGGTTGGCTGATGTCTGGCAGGAAACGGCGTGGTATCGACTTATCAGGCAGTAACTGCATGAACACCAACTATGTTGTTATCTGTATTCCCATTTACCACTGTCCAATCGCCCCATAATGGACACACCAACCGTACACACACACATACACACATTCCGATTACTGGACAATGAGCACAAATACATATTTTCAAGTTTTGCAGCTTTTCTTTTTAGTTTCTGTTAACTCTCTGTATTAGGATATTATTGCCATTATTAAGCATATACACTATTCACGGTAAAGTGAGCTCTTTTGAAAGTCCTGTCATTTGGAATAGTAGTCAATAAATATTTTTTATTTTAGCCGTCGACGTTAACTTCCGAGTGCGGTGGAATTTGCACACTGTGTTTAATACTTACATCGCAATGTTAATAAGAAAAGTGGTTAAAGGATAAAAAAAATGGATGGAAGAAAAAAATAACCATGGCATCAAAAGTGCTCACTTTACCCTGAACGGCCTACTAATAAATGCACTGGCAAACACGTTTACTGTTATAACTGTCACAAAAAGATACAAATAAACTCTCGAGCAATATTTTCAACGAAGGTAATCAAATGCCTGGCCAAACAAATATACCTGCAGTTCTTTCAACTAAATATTTTGTCGATAGTCTAGTTTCTGTTGCCACAACACAGAGGTATTGTTAATTAGAGCGTGTATTTTGTTAGATGAACAAAATTAATTTAGTTGCTTTCCAAGTTTTATTTACTCAACGAAATATTTTGTTGGGGCAGCTAAATACAGTTTCGGCCCTGTACAAACGNCATGGGACGTGACTGATTCATTCCTCAACTGCAAGACACGTGGACTTAACACGTTATAGTTCTTAAGGACTGATAGACAACCAACGTGATACTGTTCTGCACTAATTGTCCGTATCTGATTGACAGGTGTCAAACGAATAGGTTGTCGGGTGAAACACATCGTTCACCCCGCTACCGCAGACAACTAAGCTGGGAAAGAGTCTTCGAAGGCTGTTCTAGGCAAGAGTGCCCGTTCGCTGATGTGCGGGGAACGATGTCTCTCCGGTCCTTGGTTGGCTGATGTCTGGCAGGAAACGGCGTGGTATCGACTTATCAGGCAGTAACTGCATGAACACCAACTATGTTGTTATCTGTATTCCCATTTACCACTGTCCAATCGCCCCATAATGGACACACCAACCGTACACACACACATACACACATTCCGATTACTGGACAATGAGCACAAATAAATATTTTCAAGTTTTGCAGCTTTTCTTTTTAGTTTCCTGTTAACTCTCTGTATTAGGATATTATTGCCATTATTAAGCATATACACTATTCACGGCAAAGTGAGCTCTTTTGAAAGCCCTCTCATTTGGAATAGTAGTCAATAAATATTTTTTATTTTAGCCATTGACGTTAACTTCCGAGTGCGGTGGAATTTGCACACTGCACACTGGTGGAATTTGCACACGTCGCAATGTTAATAAGAAAAGTGGTTAAAGGATAAAAAAAAATGTATGGAAGAAAAAAATAACCATGGCATCAAAAGTGCTCACTTTACCCTGAACGGCCTACAGATAAATGCACTGACAAACACGTTTACTGTCACAAAAAGATACAAATAAACTCTCGAGCAATATTTTCAACGAAGGTAATCAAATGCCTGGCCAAACAAATATACCTGCAGTTCTTTCAACTAAATATTTTGTCGATAGTCTAGTTTCTTTTGCCACAACACAGAGGTATTGTTAATCCAAGCGTGTATTTTGTTAGATGAACGAAATTAATTTAGTTTGCTTTCCAAGTTTTATTTACTCAACGAAATATTTTGTTGGGGCAGCTAAATACAGTTTCGGCCCTGTACAAACGAGTATGTTGTTGGCGGTTGTCTCAGTGTATACGTGTGTGGCGGCAGAGGCGGGGTTGGGCTTGCTCTTCTCTGCAGGCGGCGGTGCTGTGTGTCGGGGTCGGCGAGGGAAGGGGAGGGGGTGTATCAGGGGGAGTGGCCGGCCAGTTTAGCGGCATGTTAGTTTTTAAGGGGCTGATTACCGGGTAAACCCGGGTGTGGCCCCGGGGGCATGCACCGCGGTCCGGGCCTCATCTCACTTGCAGATCGCCCGGCGACACTTTGCATAATGACCGATACCTAAGAAGGCGCTATTAGACCGTCTGCCGCCGCTGCCGGAGAACTGAGCCCGCTCACGACTACACTCTACACTTGCCGTAGCGACACCTCGCTTTTAGGAGGGGGGACGCGGTGGCGCCTGCCAACNTGGTTCCCGACAGGGTCGGCTTCCCGATTTTCGCATGTGGGAATCGTGCCGGACGATGTCGCCGGTTGGCGGGTTTTCTCGGGGATCTCCCGTTTCCTCCGCCCTTTCATTCCAGTGTTGCTCCATACTCACCTCGCATCACCCTTACCGGCTATCAATATATCGATGTTAAGAGCCGCCCCTAATCTCTTCACTCACTCACCCGGAAAATTTCACGAATTATCTGAGGACAAGTTAACCTTCGATGACATGTACATTCGAGTTTCTGTTTCTATTGGGCCACAGTGTGCTATACACGCCCCGGACGACTTCTGACCAATGACGAACCTGCGAAGAAAACAAGGCCGGTATCCCGTGCTACGTGGTATGGGGGTTTAACTGTAGCGACAGCCAATGGACAGGTAACTGATGCTCGAGTACACAAAGTGTTGTAGAGTCTAGCTTGTTGCGGAATGTATCTGCGAAGTTTGCTAGTCCACTGACAGCCGCCTGCAGGCATGCCGACCCTGCCAGTCAGCCCGACCTAGCCTACTTCACAACTACCATAGAACACGACCTTGAAACTGCGCCGAGCACGCGACACTTACCTGCCGATACGCTCCGTAAGACAAACTTTACTTAATTCTCTCAGCAAACACGGGTTTCCGCACAAGGTCACATACTCAAGTAGCTTTCTATAGCGGCCTGGAAAAATTATCTGACTAAATGGTTAAGTATTTTGCTACCTATTGAAGCGATGAAGTGGTAAGTGCCATATTGTTTTGCATACATTTGGCATTGATCAACGCATATGCAGATCCCAGATTCTCTGCATTATCACGTTCATAATTACTAGAACATGCAGAATTGATGTTGTTTTGTATGTGCCATTGGCCGTTAACTTGTGTGAGACATCCCAAAGTCGCTTTTAGCCAACTGCAAAGTCTCTGCTGTTGAAGTTCATGAAGAGTGATCTAGTGAAGACATTTGGGCGGCTAGGTCTTGAAAACCGATGAGGGTGATTGAGGTGAGTATGGAGTGGCACCGGAATTAGAGGGCGGGGGAAACGGAGATCCCCGATAAAACACGCCGATCAACGATTCCCACACACAAAAATTCGAGAGTGACCCGGTCGGGGATTGAACCCAGTTCGCCTTGGTGGAAGCCGAGCAGGATAACCACTCAGCCACCGCGGCCCCCTCCACTGTTGAGCCACCGATATGCAGAGAAACGGCTACACTGGTATCTGACGCATTTTAGTCGCCAGTAGCCAATGGAATCACGAATTGCTCTCAAGTAGGTATAAGGCAGTGAAGTCTGGCATGTTACCAAATAATGACGCGAATTTTGCACGTCTGTAATATTTATTTAATGCCGGTAAGTTTATTTTAGTACCACGTGGTGAAGAAATTCTGTTCCGATTGCAATTGGATAACAGTTGATTAGACAACCCCAGGTGAACTCTGAACCAGTAACAGACCTGCAAGAACACAAGCACCTAATCACGTGCCACCTGGTGTGAAGAAAAACTGCCTACATACTTGGGTAACAGCCAATAAAAAAATATCTCATGCTCGAAAATACTTAGCATCGTGTAGTCTATCCTACAAGTCGTTTAGAATGCTAAACTTTCCTGTCCCTATATTAGCAATAATAACAATTTTTTATACGTGCATAGTGCGTTGAACCATAATAAACTTTCAACTCCCCCCTCCCCCTTCGCGGCAAACTGAGCACTTTTGAAAGCCATGCTTAAGAACTACTTGCATGCACATCATGTTTTCTTCCACCACACGTAAAATTGACGTTTCCATGAACCTGGTTACTTTATTAATACGCCAGTGAAGTGAAGCCAGTGTTTACCTAACATTTTTAATTCAACGTAAAGAGATGGAACTACTTTCCCTATGTCATCAGCTACTTAACTGAGAGCATAGCAGTCAGCGTGCAGGTAGGGGAAGCTGATCCACAAGCACTGCATGACTGGTGAAGGTCATACGAATGTGACAGTGGCCTGGGAAAAAGCTAGTGGAGATGCTCGCCTGACGGTTGTAATCCCAGCTGCGGCACTGGGAGGGGAGGAGGCGGTCACAGCGGGGCCAGGCTTGACCTCCGACCCCCGGCACCTCCCCAGAGGCAGGGGGCAGGGGACTGCCAACAAGGCGAGCCGCGTTCGGTTCCTGGCGGAATTACTCCCGGCTTTCCGTGCGCGGGAATCGTTTGCCACCGGTTGGCGGGTTTTCTCGGGGATCTCCATTTCCCCCCCAGCCGTGCATTTCGACGCTGCTCCATACTCACCTCTCTTCACCATCATCAACTCTCGAGACCCTGATGTTAAGAGCCGCCCAACCCTCTCCACACCATCTGGAAAATTTCGGGGCCGCGGTGGTGTAGTGGCTAGACTACTCGCCTCCCACCTAGGAAAAACCGGGTTTGGTTGCCTACAGGGTCGGCTTCCCGATTTTCACATGTGAGAATCGTGCCGGACGATGTCGCTGGTAAGCGGGTTTTCTCGGGGATCTCCCATTTCCTCCGCCCTTTAATTTTCAGTGCTGCTCCATACTCACCTCGCATCACCCTCACCGGCTCTTAAGACATCGATGTCAAGAGCCGCCCCAAATCTCTTCACTCACTCACCCGGAAAATTTCCCCAATTATCTGAGGACAAGTTAAACTTCAACGACATGTACATTTGAGTTTCTGTTTCTATTGGGCCACAGTGTGCTATACATGCCCCGGACGACTTCTGACCAATAACGAACCTGCAAAGAAAACAAGGCTGGTATCCCGGGCTACCTGGTATGGGGTTTAACTGTTGCAACGGCCAATGGACAGGTAACTGATGCTCGAGTACACAAAGTGCTGTGGAGTATAGCTTGTTGCGGAATGTATCTGTGAAGTTTGCTAGTCTACTGACATACGAGAGTGAAAACTCTTTAAACCCACTTAGCCATTAGGCCTTCCGGGTCTCCTTGTTTGCTACTATCATATCCTTGTCTTAATGTTCTTGTAATATAGTTGTTTATTATCTTTTTATTGTGTTAATATATTTCTCACTGCCAAGGCAACGCTTTAAACTTTGTCAAGATTCCATATTTGAGTTTTAAATTGATTTTGAACCATTATATGGTTTAATTGAAGTTAGTTAAATTAATTCTTACTTTAAAATTGTTAAAATTGTTTAAAATGCTTGGGAATCTCCAGCAGGAGGAGCGGTGACCATCAGCCTGACATATGTCAGTTACCGCGGGGAGCCACGGGGAGGCTGTCACCCAGACCCTTGCTCCTCCTGCGATCATATTGCCTTGTTATACTTCTCTTTTTTTTAAAAAACACAGTATATTAAAATAAAAACTTATTAAAACTATATCTTTAAAAACGTTTTATTCGCCGTTACACTTTTACTTTCTTATAATTCTATAGTTTAATACAATTACATGACACATTATTAATGATAAATAACATATAATTGTAAATGTAGCTATGTTACAAATAGCCTTAGAACCCTTAGTACTTTATTATAAAACCATATTCATGTTAAAAAATAAAACTTTAATCCTTAGATAAACATACTATAATATACATTGAGAATTAATATCCAGTTACGTGCCACATTCTAATATCATTACAAAATTTCTTTCGTTACAATTCTTCCGTCATTAGTCGTACGAGCCCCACCCTGTTATCAGGAGGAAGGTGTTTGCTGTTCCCCGACAGCCTTGCCAGCATGCGTGGCGCTACCGGGGCCCTTGCCCAGTAAACTGGGCGCCCCCCTGGCCTCGCCTGTCAGGGCCCTCAGCTACTAGCCTTATTCCCCTTCAATCAGCATGGTCTAATCTCCTAGTCTGCTAAATCATCATTGATGGTTTTTACTACTTTGTAAACATTCTCTGTATACCTTTCTATGTCTTTGTAGACCTCCTCGTCGTATATCTGGTATTTAATTAGCGGCCATTGTTCTTCTCTTAGTTGCAACGTTCTTCTTAATTGATCTCTCTCCTTTGTGAACATAGTACATGTATATAATATGTGATATCCGTTTTGTTCTCCTTGACCGCATTCACATATGTCTTCATCGACTTTATTAATTCTTTTGAGATAGCTTTTGATCTGTCCGTGTCCGCTTATAATCATTTTCATGCTTTTACTCAATGTTACCTTACTCTTATACCATTCTTCTAGGTCCTTAATGTGGTTTCTGGTTTCAATGCTGCCTTCCATTTGTTCCCATTCTCTTTTCCAATGTTTAATAGCTGTCTCGTTTAATTTCTTCTTAATTTCCTTGATACTAATCACTTCATCATCGTTGATGTTTTTAATCCACCTTGTGTCTTCTTGTGTGAACCCTTGATATGTTACTCCATCTAGGTCTATTAGCATTCCTGTATGTTTTAATTTGTAGATAATGTTTTTGTTGTGAATTTCATAGTCTATTGGTAATAGCTTGTGTAATATTACTATCGTTGAGAATGATATTGTAGCCGTAAGTTCATATAGTTTTATTAATATTTTTCTCTGTAACGCTCTGAGTTTTATTACTAATTGGACATTGTTGATTCTTGTGTCTAATACTATTGATCCATATGTTATTACACTGATGAAAATTGTTTTGTATATTATATTTCTTAATGATGTGTTATAATTAGCGTGTTTCCATATTTTATATCTTAGCTGATTAGATAGCATTGTTAACTTTTGATTGAGAAAATTTATATGAGGTATAAAGGTCAGTCTATTGTCTATCATAATTCCCAGATATTTAGTTTGTTTGAGAATTCTTATGCTGTGATTATTATATTTGATTGCTGGTGGTCTTGTATCCAAGTTCCCTTTAACCATTATCCCAATTGTTTTCTCTATTGCAACTTTAAGTCCGTTATTATCGACCCATGCTTTTAGCTTATTCATTTCGTTGTTTGCCATAAGTTCTATATGTCTCCTATTATTACCTCCTATTATTATGATACAGTCGTCCGCGAACGCCACTCTCTCTATGTCTTTATCCTTCTTTAAATCTAAATATTCATTGAATACCAAATTCCAGATCAAGGGTCCCAATACTGATCCTTGTGGGCATCCCCTGTTCATTGCTTTTTCGTAACTTACATCCTCACTATAGTACCCTATGTTTCTATCTTTGAAATAGTCTAACATTAAATGCTTTTCTTCAATTCCGATTTTAAGATTTCTAATTACCTTCTTTATGTTACTCCATTCTAGCGAGGAGAATGCGTTGCTTATATCAATTAAGATAAGTAGTGTGTATTTTGTTTCCATGCCTTTTATTATTTCTAACACTCTATACAACGCATTTTCCGTAGATCTTTTTGTCCGAAATCCATATTGATATTTATTTAAAATCAGCTCTGTATGATCTCTTATTCTATTTAGTATGATTCTTTCCAATATTTTACTAAATATTGGTAACAAACATATCGGTCTATAAGAACTTGGATTTGTTTTCGGTTTATTGTTCCCCTTATATATTATTACTACGACGGCAAATTTCCATTCTTTGGGAAATATTCTCTTCTTTAAGCAGGTGTTCATGATTTTAAGTACTTCTTGTTGGATCTCTTCCCATACTTCTTTAACTACTTCCATTGTAATCTTATCCTTGCCAGGTGCTTTTTTTAATCCTTTGTTGCCCATTGCAATTTCAAGTTCATCCATATCTATTTCTGTCGTTACACTATTTCCTTCTTCTATTTCATGCAGCTCTGTTTCTTCGTTTCTGTTCGTATCGGGGAGTAGAGTATTTATTAATGTTATATATGTATCTTTAATTCCCTTAGTGTACCTTCCTTGATTAAATATTGTCCCTATTTTTTCATACTTTCTCAACTTATTCCTTATTAGTTTGTCTGGTAAATTCCATATATCATTACTACTCTCTTTCTTGACGTATTCTATCCATTGTTTTTGCATGTTATTTCTTATCATGGTTTTATAGGTTTTCCTTTCTCTCTTATATTCTTCTTTGTAGATCTCCTTAGCTCCACATGGACAGCATCTTCGAAATTGTCTATTCTTCTTCCTTACGATCTCTTTCATTGTCTTTAATTCTTTGTTCCACCACCATACATTGGTTCCTTTTATTTTGTTTGTTTTAGGTCTAACTTTCTGCCTACATGCATCGTTAATTACTTTTCTTAACCGGTCTATCTTCTCATCTACGCTGTCATTTAATTCTAACTCCTTGTTCTTCTCCAATCCTATAGCTATGTTCCTTTTTACCGTCTTCCAATCTGTTACCATATGATGAAGTCTGGTCTTATCTTCCATGATTACACTACCCATTATCCATTCCCAACTGATTTTACTATGGTCGCTTATGCTGGGGTCCACAGTCCAATTTTTGCATTCTCTATATATTGCTTCGGAAATAAGAGCGATGTCTATGTTCTCTTGTCCATGTATTGAATCATATGTAAATATGTTGCCTTCTATATTTAACACTTTCAGATTGTATTTGTTTATGAGTTCTTCTAATTCCTCCCCTCTATTATCTCTTTTTTTTGAGAACCATAGTGGCGATTTGGCGTTGAAATCTCCGGCTATAATGATATTTGTATTTCTTTCTTCTTTCATGATTTTGTTTATTTTATTTAAGTTAATTTTTATATCCTTTGTTGGTGGACAGTAGATGTTTATTATTATTATTTGTTTATTGTTTATATGTACCTTTATGGTTACTATTTCGTTATCGGTATATTGATTTAGCAGGATACATTGTAAATTCTTGTGGCATATAGTAACTGTCTGTATTTTCTCGTTTGATTGATTGTGCATTATATTCCAATTGCTATTTACGTTCATAAATTTCCCTTTATACGTGTATGGTTCTTGTATCATCGCAATTCCTATACCTTCTGTTGTTATTTCTTCGATTAGGTCTATTGTATTCACTCTTGACTTTTGAAGATTCTGTTGAACTATTTTCAATCTATTATTTATTTCATACCCCATAGTCTATTTCTTTTCGTAATCTTTCTTTTGCGTTTTTAAGTATATGGCATGTCAGATCCTTAACTATATGGTTTGTGTTTTGTTCTTATTTTTTAGCTCTTATGCAATTTATACATCTTGCTTCCTTCGCTCTACAGTTTTCTTCCACGTGGCCCTCATGTGCTATTAGTTTCCTTGCACCATCTATATCGTAAGCACTTTGAACATCTCATTGGAGATAAAAACTCTTTAGAATTGTGTACTTTCCAGTCGCTGTATATTTTTGGTCTCTGTTCTAGGATTTGCTAGTCTACTGACAGCCGCCTGCGGGCATGCCGACCCTGCCAGTCAGCCCGACCTAGCCTACTTCACAACTACCATAGAACACGACCTTGAAGCTGCGCCGAGCACGCGACACTTACCTGCCGATACGCTCCGTAAGACAAACTTTACTTAATTCTCTCAGCAAACACGGGTTTCCGCACAAGGTCACATACTCAGGTAGCTTTCTATAGCGGCCTGGAAAAATTATCTGACTAAATGGATAACTATTTTGCTACCTGTTGAAGCGATGAAGTGGTAAGTGCCATATTGTTTTGCATACATTTGGCATTGATCAACGCATATGCAGATCCCAGATTCTCTGCATTATCACGTTCATAATTACTAGAACATGCAGAATTGATGTTGTTTTGTATGTGCCATTGGCCGTTAACTTGTGTGNCTAATCACTAGAACATGCAGAATTGATGTTGTTTTGTATGTGCCATTGGCCGTTAACTTGTGTGAGACATCCCAAAGTCGCTTTTAGCCAACTGCAAAGTCTCTGCTGTTGAAGTTCATGAAGAGTGAGTGAGTGAAGACATTTGGGCGGCTATGTCTTGAAAACCGATGAGGGTGATTGAGGTGAGTATGGAGCGGCACCGGAATGAGAGGGCGGGGGGAACGGAGATCCCCGATAAAACACGCCGATCAACGGCATCGTCCGGCACGATTCCCACATGCGAAAATCCGGGAGTGACCCGGTCGGAGATCGAACCCGGTTCGCCTTGGTGGAAGGCGAGCAGGCTAACCACTCAGCCACCACGGCCCCCTCCACTGTTGAGCTGTTGAGCCACCGATATGCAGTAAAACGTCTACACTGGTAACTGAAGCATTTTAGTCGCCAGTAGCCAATGGAATCACGAATTTCTCTCAAGTGGGTATAAGGCTGTGAAGTCTGGCATGTTACCAAATAATGACGCTAATTTTGCACGTCTGTAATCTTTATTTAATGCCAGTAAGTTTATTTTAGTACCACATGGTGAAGAAATTCTGTTCCGATTGCAATTGGATAACAGTTGATTAGACAACCCCAGGTGAACTCTGAACCAGTAACAGACCTGCAAGAACACAGGCACCTAATCCCGTGCCACCTGGTGTGAAGAAAAACTGCCTACATACTTGGTTAACAGCCAATAAAATAATATTTGAGGCTCGAAAATACTTAGCACCGTGTAGTCTATCCTACAAGTCTTTTAGAACGCTAAATTTTCCTGTCTCTATATTAGCAATAATAAAAATTTTTTATACGTGCATAGTGCGTTGAACCATAATAAACTTTCAACTCCCCCCTCCCCCTTCGCGGCAAACTGAGCACTTTTGAAAGCCATGCTTAAGAACTACTTGCATGCACATCATGTTTTCTTCCACCACACGTAAAATTGACGTTTCCATGAACCTGGTTACTTTATTAATACGCCAGTGAAGTGAAGCCAGTGTTTACCTAACATTTTTAATTCAACGTAAAGAGATGGAACTACTTTCCCTATGTCATCAGCTACTTAACTGAGAGCATAGCAGTCAGCGTGCAGGTAGGGGAAGCTGATCCACAAGCACTGCATGACTGGTGAAGGTC